>CM017557.1:8179924-8460309 GCA_007844125.1 Sinonovacula constricta | reverse complement strand
GGAGACTGGATTCATTATGAAAATTGCACTAAAAAGTTTGTGTAACGGGCAGAAAGCGAGAGGTTTTAATTTGCTTATTCCATATTAAGCCTTTTTTAATGTGTCTGGACATTTTTGGTCTTCCTCGACTAATACTAAACGGCTTGGCTTTCACCCCAATCTGGACTCAAACCTGCAAGACATCGACTCTTATGACCAAGGCAACGGCGCCCACAACAATAGTTGAATTTCGCCTTAAAGACCAGGACTGTATTGGTGCCAGGTGTATGTATAGTCTGTAGATAAAACAGGAATAGGTTAGTGGAATTCCATGGTTAGAGTTACTTACCTTGTCCACTACGTAGAAAACGCCATTACATCCTTCCGTGGCCATGGATTGTACTGGCACACAGTGCACTGTTCGGCTCCATTCGGCATCGAACGGGAACTAAACAAAATCAAAGAGTTATATGTAGAGCTACGTGTGTATGCATTAGCTTAAAAGTTCTTTCATATAATGAAGCAGCATAAAAAGGGTTAGTACGAATAACAACAGTCTGTTACAGAATAGTACTAACCGACACGGAGCGACACGAACCTATATGGTTGAGCAATCCGTACATATATAACAAACGCTTGCACTCATGTAATCAGTTCACATGCAAAATGCCGCCTAGGAAGAAACATCTCTCAAACGTCCAGCCAAAGAAACCCATCCGCAATAAGCCGAAATGTGGCTGATGAAGCGAGTTCTAGTATTGAAAGGGATTTGGGTTCGCCTCGCCGCCTTCCTGAACAAGATACAGACAAAAAGAAAAAACAAGCCGCGCCAGCAATCCCAACATGGAACTTCACAGCTACAGGATGATGTTGTTTTTCAGTTTCAAGAACACGAGTTGCTTTATAGAATAATGACGTAAATATACGAACTAACATGGATCAGTACGTTGTAATACGGTTTAGTATTGATGTACCACGGTTGTTTTATCCGTGGTCAAACTTCGAACGTGTTCTAAAAATGTCACATATACAAGTATTACTACGTTTGACCGGACCTGGTAGCGCAATCGGTAGAGCATCGGCTCCAGGTACGGGAGGCCCAGGGTTCGACATACCAAAGTCATTAAAATAATAGTGTTATAGCACCCTTGCTAACGCTCAAGCAAATATAAGGGTAGTTCCACGACTATTGGCCCGGTGTCAGGATAATGTGACTGAGTATGGTATCATGCCAGGTGTTCAATGCATGCTGTACACAGTGAAGGCAGCACTATTTCTGCTTCAAGTGGACGCCGTCTCCAAATAAGTGAAATAGTGTGGTGGACGATAACCCCCCCAAAACAAACTACGTACAATTACGGCTACAATACGAAAAGCTACAGACCAATTCAGATTTCACAAACGATGCCGGATGTATTCGTAGTTAATACGGCGTCAAATCCGTGAATTGTGACCTAGGCATAAGGACCCAAACATGTCTCTACATGCTTGTATTAGTCATTTACTATTATGACATGACCCCCTTGCTATCAAAATCGATGAATCAGCTAGACTTTTGAGGGTAGTAAATTAAACAAACGATTAATGACTTGGCGGAGGTAACAGAAACACATTCGCATACGAATAACGCTGACTAGCTTAGAACACTCTTGGTGATTTTTTTCCATATAAGAAGGGTTTCGGCTGACAGTCCGGTGCGTCGGTGATTCTTCCCAGACATTTGGCGGGAAGGTGTCTTGAAACAAAGACAGCTTTATGTAGATATTATCATAATTTACCAGAATTCCTCCCTAATTTGTTGTACCTACATGTATATGCTTCTGGTCTAACAGAACAGAATGGGAGCAATATAAAGAAAAATGAACATTTTTTTACAACCTTACCGATGAATATTCATTGAAACGCAAACTGCCTCCAAATGCCGTTTCCATCTGTACGTTGTTATGCAAGCTCGACATTGAATGGACACTCTTGACCACGTGATATCGAATCATGTTAGATAACATCTTGGCGTCCATACGTGGAAGGACCTAAAGGGTGGGGAATAACTGTGATTATAACCAAGCTGGTCCTTATAGTGAAAAAATGTTCATTTGGTTGGAGTTTTTGTCTTTGTTCGATGACTTTTGTAAATAGTGTTATTGCAGATAGTACAATTACTATATTTTCATTAGTAATAAAAAATCACAAATTACGATGGAGCATTTATGTGGTACCTGCACCGCCTCGTTGCTTGGGATAAACATGGTGACGCCATCCATGTTAGACAACTCTTTGGACAAACCTGCTTTCTCTACAAGTTCAGTAAAGGCCGTTAACCCCCTTCGTTCTGCGAGTTTCAGTAAGCCAAGCGCTGCAAACAGAAAATGCGATTCTCTTTTTCAGTTTTCTTAGGGGGAGAATTTGGGTTGACTATATCACAAGTCAAAAGGTGTCGTATAAAATCTTTTAGCTAAGCAAATAAAAAGTCATCATTTTAAGGTGCATATAAAATATGTGTACCCTAAATTCCCTTTTCGCTTAAGTGGGGACATCGTTACTTCCATATTAAATTTATTGAATATATAAATCTGAAAGTAATGGATGTGTTCCCACTTAAGCAAAGAATGAATGATGCTGTATATCTAGACTGTAGAAAATACAGTGTGCGTACTTGAAGACAAAATAAACCACAATCTAGCTATAATCTTAAAAGAGAAGCCCGCTTTTAAAATATCATTAAAATTAAGTACAAACACGAAAATAAAATATCAAGCTATGAGATTGGTTGTGGTGATAAATCCGCCGTCCAGCTAAATAATGGTGAAGGAAGGCCCCAGTCGTAATAAAATCATATCCTGAAAACCGCTCCGCTATCAAGATCTGAGGACGAGTGAATAAAATCTTCCCGACCAATCAGAGTGTCGCCCACAAAATCCCAGAAGGAAAAGATGATCCGAAGCGTTCCGAACGTATCATTTGAGTAGTGGCTGCGCCCATTTACAAGGAAATGTAAAAATGGGCACTTCGCGCAAGATTTTTGTCACTGAAGACAAGTGCGTTGTATGCGGTATTCCATTCGTTTCAACATCGGTAATATCTTCAGGTCGAAAGTTAACTAACGAGTGAATTCCTACTTTTGTCAAACATTTTTATACTGCATTATCGATAGCGGCCATTTTGCAACTCTTACCGGAACCGTTATGCATTACGCTCTCTGATTAGCTGTTGTAAAAATAGTAATCGGTGAAACCATTCTTGTTTATAGACGGTATTTGCGGGCCGTCATCAGATCTAACATTTTGTAAGATCTGACTTTAGTGAGATTGTGGAAGGCCGCAGACGTACTCTGGGTAGAACCACCAGAGAACCGCAGGTCAGCTGGGATATATTCCTACATGAAAGTTTTCAACGAAATAAAGAAGAAATACGGCTACGGGAATAAAATACATGGTAAATCTATGAGCTATAGATGGTAACTGAAATGACAACATCACATTTTAAAGGGATTCTTTGCTTATCAACAAGCACGTGTAATAAACAATAATTTGATTGCATTGGGTCTTTATCCAACAATACCAAAAAGGAGAAAATACATGCTTCTTACATATTGTCAACAATTCACAAAAATGTTCGTAAGAGTACCTTCTTCAGGAATAATGACATCATCTATGACGTGGAGAACTCCATTTGTTGCCATGACGTCTTTTGTTATTATTAAAGCGCCATTTATGTACAGCAGGTCGTCTGAGATGCCTGTCAATTTGACGTACTTCGACAACATATTAGTGGCTGACGTATCCCCTTGTATTGCTGCGCTGCAGACTACATTCTGCAAGAGGTGACTCTTTAGGACCTCTGGAAACACAAGTATGTATGGTACACAAAAAAGTTGATGCAGAGCATCGAAGTCGTCGGAATTAATATATCAGAAAGCTAAGCATATTTAGCATAGTAGCATTTATCACCACTTCATTTGCTATTGTAGAATAAAACTGTTTCAAAAAGCTTATGTTGTTAACTGAGTAAATTTGTATGTGCGAATGACACTTTTAATTCCTAGGGAAACACAATATCGGCGAACAAAACCTACCCAACAAATGCAGTACGAAGTTTCAAAACAAATAATCGTGGTACGAATTTGAAATGGAATGAAGTCACCAACATCCGCCTAAGCGCGAGAAATCTTTACAATATGCAACAAAAACATTGACCAATTTATTTCTGTGCAGTATGTCTCCAAAATAATATTCTTTAATACTAAAGTAAAACCATGATGTTTAAAACTTAACAAATCTTGAATACTGGGTTAAATTACACATATCTTTATTAAAGTGTTTGAGCAAATATGTTTGATAATAAGTGCAGTCTGACCGAATCTAAACCAAACACATCACTTAATGTCGTAATATTCACCGAGCCGTTATTACGAGACTCACCCTCAAAGGTCTTTTTTGTTGGATGTAAAACAAACAACCTGCGATTACTCATTTAAAAAAACATCAATTACTATTTTATACGCAGAAATGCTTAACCATATATATGGCACTGAAGAGAGTGTGGTCGAATAAGTGAAGTCCTTTCTATTGTCCTTACGTTTAATTTTGTTTATGTAGTAGTTCTTTAGAAGACACAACACAAGAAACAGAACACTTAAGTATAAATGTAACAATTTGTTTTAACAGCTAAAATACAATAACAATTTTCTTAAACAAAAACGATCGCTTCTTAAAAGCTGTCACGTCACAGGCCATAGGCATTTCCAAAACATATTATAAATATAGGGCCGACGTTCTCGGCGACCCAATTAAACGGTCGGGGCTTATCACGTTCGTGTGGGGTGGTCTTACGGCTGACCTGCGTTGCGGCGGTGGTTCTACCATGATATTTGTCTGGGGTATTTCTGCACCAAAATACTTATAATTTACATGATTTTGTGTCTTTGCAATATATATAAAAAACTAAAAATATTGATGTTTACGAATATTCGAATATCAGGTATTCGAATAGAGAGTTTGGGATTCGAATTAAGACGCTGGCAATGTGCGTTATCGTTCGCTCTAGGATAGAGAGATGGGGTGTGGAAACGATGTGTGTGCCCATGTCTCCCGATAACGAATTTCCATCTGGTTAAAGCACGATTTCATCTGACCGCACAGAACCCCTTCTATGTGCCTCTTCCACCTAGACCCAGTCACATCTCGCATACTGCTGTGAAAAGAGTTGCCAACACACGTGTCAGTTAAATGCTGCGGCAATTAGCTACACTTAGTACGTAAGCAGACTCTAGACAGCTTCGGTTGGGATTGTGTGTAATAAATGAAATACATAGATAGGGTTATACTATTTGATAAAAGGACTCCCGATTTTTTTTTTTTTTTTTGAAAATCACTGTCAATCAAACTTTAATTGTTATAACTTTATGTTTTTGTCACTCTAATTCATAACTGCTATTTTATTCCTATGCAATACGACGTATGTTGTTTTCTGTAAACCGCCCGCTATTTTCTATTTTCTACGTTCGCTCCGAATAACAAATATGTAAACCTATAGACTTTTTAATTGTTCGTCAAAGGTTTACTTAACACAATTTAACGTCACGAGCTTACAATTTGCAAATAATTCTTACATATATTGGTTGGTATTTCATCAGTTTATCAACAGTCGGGTAATCATGACACTAGCCAATCACAGTTCGTAACGGTCACTAACTACATGTCCCTAATTGACATTTTTGGGCTTCTGATTATCGTCCATGCGACACTCGTAGCGATAATCAGACAATCACAATTAAACACCAATCCGACCACCGAGCATTTAAGACTGTTAAATGGCCTTACAATTGAGCGATTTCCCTAAATTAAACCTACGTGATTTTGCCTCATTGTCTTACAGTCGACCCACTATCACCTTCATCGTGTCCATTTGAAAATCCTATAAATAATAATGTAATTTATAAGATTAGTTCACAGAACATTAATGACTGTGATTATACATCGCGTTTTGTAGAGTAAAATATTAAAATTGTGAGCGGTTTGGTACTTGTTTTTCAATTTTATCTAATAAAGTTTTTATATGGTCTTATTAAATTGAAACGTTAACATTAAAGGGAGCTTTAGTATCTCCTGTAAATTATCAAGTCACATGTTGATACAAATAAGTCATTATTAACGCAACATGTCTTAAACTACAAATATTATTGAACAAAGAACAACACGTTTCTAAAGGAAATCAAATTTATGATTACTAATTTATAACGCGTAAATAATACGGTGCTTTGCAGGTCATCTTAACATTGTTTGTTTACTGTATAGTTTTGCCATAAGAGTTAAAATCGCGGATTGATAATATTGACGTTTGTATTTCAAAAGAAAAGAAGAAATCATTGTTTTAAAATTTAATGCTATGCTAAAATCGTAAATCTATCGCCGCTTCTGCAGTAAGTAAGGCTAGCAATGTCAATTATGGTCAGAAACAAAACATTCTGCACTGAAAAATGCATCAAACCTAGTGAAATATTTCCCTTAGAAAGTTTCCTTAAAAGCATGCGGTTTTCCCCCCAAAATAACTTTACATCAGTTTTTTTCATTCCCCTTTAAGGAAGAAATCATGCTATTTTCCCCAAAATTATAGGACAAAGGCCTCTTTCCCTGGCAGTGAAAAAAATGACTTAATGAATATTTAATATCGTTTTAGAACTTTAGGACTTGATTCACATAATTGATTAAAAGCTAAACATTCAATTACTATTTTTCAAAGCGACCTTAACAAAATTTGTTTGTGAACACATGGCGCCACATGAAAATGGATCCTCAATTATTAATTGTTTAATTTACTCACTACGGGAGTTTCATGTTTTTGACTGACGTCCACAGTTGTGTTTGCGGAATCTACACTTGAATATTATTCTTACGACTAATACCTACTTATACCGTTTACTGACACATATGAAGTTTGGTTATGTTTTAAGGTATCTACAAAGTTTTAAATATCACTTTGTAGCCAAGAAAGACAGAGAGGCAAACTATTTCGGTGATGTAATCATTGCTGCGAAAGGCAACGTATGCGGTACAGAATTAGACACCAAGTCAACATCCCGAGGTAGCTGCAGCTTTCCCTCAGCTGTCCTGACAACATTCAGTTGATCATTTCTTCTGCATACCGCCCATCTAGCAGCGACCTATCATATATGAATCAAAGCGCTGAAAGCGTTGGAAGACTGGCGCGCCGGTTGAAAGCGTTGTTCCAAGGGAGTAATCAAGATGTCTTGAACGGCAAAATGCACATAAAGGAATTGGAAAGATTGCTGTTGATGGTCTTACATTGGCTGTCATAGGGGAGCAATGAATAACAATTAGTAGTTTTCATATAAGAATTTAATGTAACAAAACTTTGAAAAACATTTGAAGATGAACAAAATATAGGTGGAGAAGAACAAAATAATCAAACTTTTCCTGCACAGATATCATTACTCGAAACATATGAAACTACGTGTATGTTCTTTTCGTTTGTATGTGACAGTCACTATCAACAACATTAGCAAATAATTCAGTATATTCAGGGATTTTAACAGTTCCAGATATTTGCATTTTGATGCAAGGAAAATTGAGGTTTTCCAGTTTTGACCTCACCTAAATCTTAGGTTGGGGGTCATTTTGATGCAGAAGCGCAGAATAAGTGGTCAAATTTTGCAAGAATAACCATAAATGTAGTATGTAAAGTATTTAAAAAATGAAGTAAATACTAACTGGACCCTTGTAAATATATGGAAATGAAGTTAAAGCAATTTTACAATTAGTTAAGTTCGTGAACACATGATTTGACTTGTGTCAATCTGATCATGACCCCTTGAAAATTGTCAAAGAAATTCTCAACATAAGTGAAAGCTATTGAAATCCCTGAGTATACAGTACCGTGGTGATAACCATTAACCTGGCTGTTGTAATTGGTCCATGCAATAGAAGTACAGTGATTGTCAACAGTAGCACAGCATGAAGGTTACGTGAACGGTTGCAGTCATCAGTATTGTAACATATATGTACATATGTAACATACATTCCACCAATGGATGTCACTGCCACCTTAATATTGCTTAGGAAACTCTCAATCCACAGAAGCTTACAAAAATGGCAACCCACGCTAGATTTTCCCGCAATTTTGGTCACGTGACTGATTTGTTTATAATCATAGCCTCCTGTATTTAGGTCTAGATTTCAAGACAAAAAATGCCGAAGTCAGTTAGCTTATTAAACTAACAACACACCACAAACGTTACGAAAAATGCATTATCTGAAGTTAACGATAAAAAACCCTTCTAGTTCTAATACAGTTATGATCAGCTTCCGCCACAACTGAAGTAGTGTCAACAATGAAATGCACAAGGCCCACGTAACTTAAGAGACTGAAACAGTTACAATCCTAATTTTTACGTCGATCGCAACAATGCATTAACATAAATATTTGCCATCTTACTTACGGTCCTTGAAAGCTGAGCAGAAACTCGTTCAAAAGCACTCCGATCTATCCAAAATGACGACCAACGCTATCTCCCGCTTGTCACGTGACTGATTTGTTTGTAATCGTTCTTTTAATATTCTTTCATATTTGTTCGAAAACAACATTACATTGTTTCCTTGTTTTTATTTGTCGCATTTCCTTACAAAGGTTCGCATTCCTTCGTAATATTTGTGTCTTCTAAGAACGCACTACTTCTTATGCCGCACAACTACTTGAATACGCTCTCGTGGTCGCAATGATACACCCGATGTTAAAAACCGCGCGTCGCAGGGTTCACAGCATCGTTACTTAAGACTGGCGCATGCGCACCAGTCTAAAAACCTCTATACAGGCATCAAGAAGCCCCACACAGTATACAAGAATGCCACTATCTGGGTTGCAGGCGACATGAACCTACCAGATACTGATTTGATCTCGAACTCTGTGGTTGGGTTAAGTTAAGGAGTATCAGCTAGCACATGCTTGACACGATATATGATAAATCATCCGAATAAAATGTAGACTTTCCAACTTAAGATAACAAATTCCCTGAACCTTTTCATAACAAACACACCATTGCTTACTGCACGTATTAACCCACTCACGGGATTAAGCGAGCATGATATAATTCTTGTGAAGGCCAGGATTAGAGCGGCACGAACATAAGCACTCCAGAGAAAGATACTTCTGTGGAAAAGGGTTGACCAGACTTCCATATGCACAGCAGTACAGAACTTCTCCGATCTCTTCATCGACGATCACTCTGCCAGCTCTACTTCTGAAAACATGTGAACCGACTTCTCTTCTGCAATTGCTCAGATTATTGAAACTATGGTCCCATCCAAGATGTCATGTACAAGACACAACCAACCTTGGATCACAAGCGCCACTCTAGAAGGACGAGGAGTGCATTCAAGGAAGCAAGCTGGTCAAGGGCAGTGGAAGACATCAAGCGTTTAAAGAAACTCCACAAGGACTTACAGTATAAATGTCGAATGGCCAGCCAAGCATACGTGAAATATATTGTTTCCGAAAACCCTAAGAAGCTATAATCCTTCATTAAAGGGAGGCGGTCTGACAGTATTTCGCCAATTAAGTGTGATGGCGTAACCCACAATGATCCTGGCAGGAAGGCCACCATACTGAACAAGCACATTACTGGAATATTCACCTCAGAATACACAACAGATGTGCCAAACATAGAGGGAGACAGATATCCAGACATACCACTATTCAAAGTAGGCTTTGACAGCATCAAAAATCTCCATTGCATTCTCACCCGCAGCCCCCCCCCCCCCCCTACAAGGCCTCGGGTTCTGAAAACTTACCAACACAGTTCCTGAAGGACTATGCTTTGAACATCCCACTGGCACTAACTCTCTTGGTAAAGGCCTCTTTGCAACAAGGAGTAGTACCATCGGCCTGGAGAAAAGCTAACGTGTCTTCAATTCTCTATAGCCGGATTATGAAACAGCTTGACTATCATAACATCTTTCTGACCAGCAACACGGTTTCCGGAAACAGCGCTCAATTGAAACCAACTCATTTTAACTCTACAAAACCTGTCATAAGCATAAGACCAAAGAGAACAAGTTGCTGCCATACTGATTGACTTTAGCAAGGCGTTCGATGTAGTGCCTCATCAACGACTCTTCACCAAGGTCGACCATTACGGTTTCAGATGGAGTGTTCTATGCTGAAACAAGAGCTTCCTGTCTGACCGCAGCCACCAGGTCGTCGTTGAAGGCCACTAAGCATCTTTTCCTTTGACATACGAGGTACCCTGGGCACGGTTCTAGGTCATTTGCCTTTTCTCCTATACATCTACGACTTACCACAGTGCGTAAGCTCCACCAGCCGCCACTTCCTGATGGCAGTCTGTTTTACAGGAATGTCAAACCACAAGCCAACTTCACAGCACTTCAAGAAGAACTTGATCACCTCCAGTAATGGATGATGTCTTTCAGTGCCAGCAAATGAGAGGTTATTCATACCACCAGGAAAAGATTTACAACACAAAACCTAAATGTAAGCATCTCGGAGTCAACAGAGACAACAAATTATCATGGAACAAATGTAGAGTCCACTACCAAGAACGCCAACAACACTTTTAGCATTTCTACGAAGTAACCTCAAAAGCTGGCTGCAAGACATCTAGACACAGTAATACAAAACAGTTATCAGATCCATCCTGAAGTAAGCAAGCATAGCCTACGACCCATACACCACCATATGCACCAACCAGCTTGCAACAGCGAGCTGCCGGAATCGTATAAAGAGATTACAAGACAACCTGCAGCACCACCGCAATGACGACAGATTTAGGCTGGACCACATTGCAGCATCGCCGATCCATCGCTAAGCTGGTCTGCAGGATCACACATAACCTTATAGTCAACCCGGCTGCTCAGTACTTCCATCCAATGACACTTGGTGGTCATGGTTACGGATACAGATTCCTTTTTTGGGTGGGGGAAGACCCCAGACAAATGTCTGGGTAGAACCACCGGCGCATCGCAAGTCAGCTGGAACAGCTTCCCACATTAAGTCCTTCGCCCAGAACGGGACTCGAACCCACGCGGTGAGAGGCTAAGCTGTTGGGTACTCTACCCCTATGCCACGGGCGCCAAATAAACATTAAAAAAATCTTACTTGTTGCGCATTTCGGATCTGACAGCAGTTTCTTGACAACTTCCGCGTGACGTTTGAAAGCGTCATCTGTGGGCGCCAGAAGTGTCATGTGGCCACTTTCTCGAAGAACAGACGCCATCTTGGATAGGCCAATAACTGTATAGAGATGTGCAATGGACACAAACAATAAGAAAACAAAACAAAAGAAAACATGATGAATTTAGTGTGAGAAATCAGAATCAGTCTAGTTCTTACTACAAAATGATAATCTATGCTATAATTGAAAATGTATGTTTATCTCAATTCTCAAGACACGTAAACATACAAAGTATTTTCTATGTAACATAAACATTCGCATGGAAATACAACTACAATGTACAATCTTTCACTACAATTACGTTTTCAATACACCAATATTCACGAGAATGTTAACAGAAACGGTTTATTATGCAAATTAGTTTCCATAAATATTAATAAGTCTTATTGAGAAGCTTAATGCCGATTTTACTATTAAAAATTCAAGGACTGATTTATTCAAAAACCGGATAACAAGTGCAACATACGGGTTTTCATGGTAGTTAGTTCTGGGTTTTTGCTGATGAAATCGAGCAGGGAATCAGTGACGGGAAACAGAGGCTTCTCCAAAACGTGCAGCACACCATTGGACGCCATGTTGTCAGGGCGCGTGATCTTCACACAATTCGCCGTCAAAACCTTTAATGAAGGAGTTTAACCATCAAACCTTTGCCTGCAATTTGTTTGCACATACTAAATTTAAACGTATATGCGTAATTAGATGTACGAAGATATTGACAAAGCCTCTGCAAGAAATATGAGTTGTAGTGAAGGATTTGATCGGGTTGCGATTTTGTAATTTTTCTCATTATTCGGAAGGTGGCACTAACTTGTAACATTGGGATGTTTTGCAAAAGCCAAACCCCACTGATTTAAGATTTTTTTATAAGAGTTTAGTATACTGTTAACCTATTTGAAATTTAACCAAATAACGGCTGTGTAGGTAAAAGAAAATCGATATTATGCCTTATTTATATTTCCCTTTAAACGTTCAGAAACAAGCGGAGGACGTGTTATGCATGTTAACAAGTATGCCGTGACTGTATAATTTAACGTAATATTTTATTTAGATTTAAATGGTTTAATTAAGTATTGTTTTATACATACATTGACGGGATGGCTGTATCTGTTGATGCGTACACTTGTCTTCAGTGGACTGGCCGTTTCAAGGAGTTGGTCATTGGAGAAGGAAGACGTCGTTCGGGTGCCAAGGAGGATGTGGCCCAGCAGAATATTGCTGGTGTCCCGCACCATCTCCTCACTTATCTCCCTGGATACCATTACCATAGAGGTGAAATTCTGAGTAAAATGGAAAAGAAACATTGCGTAACAAGAAAATATAGTGAATGCTGAAGGAGTTGGATATAAAACTGTAATCCTGTATTTAACTGTTAATTAAAATCTAGTAGGTCAAACAAATGTTAGCTCGTAAATATAAAGATAACCATTTCAGAATAATTCTATTTCATATACATGCAATTAGTAAAAATGTAAGTTTTAGGTACTCAAACTTTTTAGTTTTATGACAGAAATTGGTCAGCTAATCAATAATGCACTGTCATTTTTCACTTATTTTATTGTTACAGTAAATTTTGTTTTTAAAAAATTGTATTTTTAATATATTTTAATTAAGAGCCGAGTAATAATGAATAAAATAATGTAATAAAATAAAATCATTTTGGTATTATAGCTAAACAAAGCAGACCAAACACCTTGAGCTCTTCGTCTTGGTTGACGGCAGACCATAGATCCTCGAGAGCCTCATTGGTTGGTGAGAAGATGGTAAAGTTCAAGTTGCTGTCTGCGAATATCTCATAGGCAATACCAGTGCTGTCAAGTAGTAATTTCATGGAGTCCATACCTAATGTATCCAAGGTGGCTGAAATGTTCTCCCTGGGAACCTCTGGAATGGGCATATATGTGTAAAATCATCTAAAATGTTGTGTTTGTTTTTTTGGTAAATGTTTGTTTTGTTTTAATCGTCAATTAGTGTAAGGATGTCAAAGCCATCCATATTCAAAAGACTATTTTCTATTAAACGAGAATCCGGTAAAACCGAGTTGCCGATTCGGTTTTGGAAAGTAAAATGCATAATAGTTTTAAATATTAATCGTCTAATATAAACGCTTGATATTGCATGTTGTTAAACTTATTGATAAAAATATTAAGTTTGAAAACATGTACTGTTGAAGTCCTTGTGCGCTACACAAACCTATTTCTGCAGACGAGCCATCGCCGTAACCCACCGAAAATACTCTCTATAACCGTGGCTTACATGACCTTAAAAAGTGCGTTTTCATGAATATATGCATCCAAAACGGCACAGAAATTCAGCAAATGAAATTGTTACAATTTGTAAACAACAGGCGTCGCAGCTTAATGCGGCTACCTTGACGCTTACAAATAGTTTAGTTTAGTTTCAATTGAAGGACGCTAACCATAGTTTTTTAACTTTAATTGAAGAGTAGCTTCGATGTAACTCGCATTTTCATTAGAACACTGGTTACTATGAATATTTATCAGAACGAACTTTTACCAGCCTAATAACCCACGGCCATCATAAACCATAGAGGTATGAGTGTGCATGGATTCGGTGATGCAGAAAAGCAAGTCAGACGAGTGATAGAAAAATCAACAATTAAAGGAAATTTACTATTGTAATACGTCGCACTCCTCATCGAGATTGATAAAACATTGTATATCTACAAGCTTGGAGTAAAAATGTCAGACGTGTTTGTGGTTAAGCCCCGGACAAAACTTTTTCAGATGTAAAGACGGAATGAACGACAGAACAAAAGGGCGACTATATGACCAACTTCCTGGAGCATAAAACGAAAACTGAGCATTCAAGAACTATGCATACCTTGTTTACACCCGTGTACTCCCTCGGTGCGAGAAAACCCAGAACAGCAATGGAACGTTTCTGTGACAGACAGCTGCCCTCGTGGTGTTAGTTTCCTAGTAATGTGAATTGAGTTTGTTTAACTACTTAAACAGTTAATTTAAATAGGCTTAGCAATTCGTTAGACTTCATGAAAGATTAATTGATTAACATTATTTTCGCATACATATAAAATATTGCATTCACTTTTGACATAATATAATGTTCGAAACAGACAAGAACGGAAGCAAGGCGTATAAATTAAATTCTTACTTGTGAAAAATGTCCATATTATAAACAAAACATAACAAACAATGACAAAGGATGAGTAGCCATACGCTAAAATGGGTCACGTGTTCCACTAATTGGTTGTCATTAACCTTACAAACATATAATAGACATAGGCAATAGATTGATCAAATGCCAGGTGGTATGTACATGTGTATATTTCATTTCTGTTGGTATAATTTAACTTACACAACTGATCTTATCAATGGCTATGGATGGATCAGTCAAATACGCAGTGCGCGCTGTATATTCTCCATTTCTTTGTGTTATCATTAACCTTGCACATCTGATATTCAAAATGACAAGAGAATGTCACATGCATACCGTTTGGTGATGTTTGGTACTGTTTACTGTACAAATTGTAGCTCTATTTACAAAATCATACTAAAAACGTGTACGTAGTACATACTTTGTCGTACAACTGTAAGCAGTTTCCGAGGATGTGCAGACATAAGAACGGAAAACGGAGAAGGTGCTGATTTCTCCCGGAGAACCGGCCAGTTTTTCTTCGCGACTCTCGCAAACGTTTGGCCTGTAAATAATGGTGTACGACTTACATATCTTTTAACAACATATATGCCATATTTGCTTTTAACGTGTAAAGTTGACAACGTTGGTTCGGTTCTCTATGATGGGGACACAGTTTTCTCGAAGAAGACAAACAATTGCAACCAGTCAGAAGTTCTGACCAGACAATCTTCTTGAAAAATCCTCCACCAATGAAAGCTGTAGACTACTTTAATGGCATAATTGTATTTGCGTGCCACGCGCATCAAACAATACAGAGGAAGTGTTATCAAGAAGTTCAATAAATTACTGGAAGATGCACACTGTATATATTGATCACAATTTCGTTCAAACTCATAATATTAAAGGATGTTCTTGTCATGATGTGTGCCGGGGTAAAAAGAAAACATAGTGCGACACGGATTACCCTACATAAATAATTGCAAACATGAACATTTATGTGTAACACGCTCTAGTTATTCATGACCTATAATATATGTATATGTCTATTCCCTACTGTGATGAATAGGATAATTTTGATTCCTACAGTTAAGAAAACAAACGTGTTTGGTGTAATTTTTATAATTGTAGCCTATACGTAGTACACATTAGTTACGTTCAGTTTCATATTTTGGAAGACGAAGGATATATTGTTGTAAAAAATTGCTTTGATGTATGTATGCAAAATGTCCTTACGTGCAATGCGTACTTATACGTGCAAAGAAGCTGATTATAAAAACGGTTAGTGCAAATATTGAATTAAATATAACTCCTTTCACTGAAGCTGAAGAACCAATGGCCGTATGCACTTAGTGCACCCTATAACTCTGCATGACCGGAAATGACACACAACTTACCCCGTCCACCACTGTTCATCTGTGTCGTCGTCCCCCCAGTCGAATCCCATATGGAACCAAGGCTCTCTTTGTGGACCAATGCCGAAGTTAAAGCGACCTGGTGGGACAAGTCTGGAAAGAAACGGAGATCATTCAATTTTCTTTTTTTTTCATGACATACAACTTGCCCGTGGAACAACTTTCAAATAAGTTATTAAGTGAATTGATACAACAACTGGTGATTTAATTGTTGCATACAGGTGTCCTTTTAGGCAAACATGTATATCGAAACACCACTGATAGTTTTTCAAATCTATCTCCATCGTGTCCATTAGACAAAAGGAGATTAAACAAAAATAATAATCTTTAAAAATAAGATATGCGGCGGTGGTGGGGCATTTAATAACGCAGTTCCTTAGTCTTGACACCAAAATGAGTATACATTTTTGACAGCAGTAGCTCGCTTCGTTGGCGCCTTAATTTGAAGTATCTCACTTAAAAGCACTAGCAGAATCAAGTGGTGTTTAATGCAGTATACCCTACTGTACGTAATTAACTTTATATTGTTTATGACTGTTGTAACTACCCTTACGAAAGTGTTCGCCCAGTGTACATTTAATAGGAGCAATACGGTTGATGGCACTTCCTTGAATTTCTACCATTGCGTATCGATTTGAGATTTATTCTGGCTGTTATTGTGTCAGCAATTATTAAGCAGGTCAAACGTGAGGCTAGCCAGCTATGACGACACCCCACTACACAGTGCCTTACCCATCAAAAAAGCCAGTTTCGAAGGAGTCCTCTTCAGTTTCCGCTGAAGAGTCGGTGAAGCCGAACTCTAATCCCCACTTCCCGTCCCATTGCAAACCCCGTCTCTTGTCTGGACCATACTGAAAACCCCGTCTCCTGTCTTGACGTCGGCCACCATGCTTCCTCCGTCGATCACTGTTGTGTTTTAGAATGTTAAAAAAAACACGTGATCATTGTCGCCGCCGCTTGCGCGGCGTCCATGTATAAATAATTCCTGGAAAAGGTAAGGATCCAATATTACCAGTGGGTAGTGTAATGCTGCAGAGAGGGAAGGATCCAAGATTAGCTGTGGCTAGTGTAATGTTGCAGAGAGGGAAGGATCTAATATTAGCAGTGGGTAGTGTAATGCTGCAGTGAGGGAAGGATCCAATATTACTAGTGGGTATTGTAATGTCGCAGCGAGGTAAGGATCCAAGATTAGCAGTGGCTAGTGTAATGCTGCAGAGAGGGAAGGATACAAGATTAGCTGTGGCTAGTGTAATGTTGCAGAGAGGGAAGAATCCAATATTAGCAGTGGGTAGTGTAATGCTGCAGAGAGGGAAGGATCCAAGATTAGCTGTGGGTATTGTAATGTCGCAGCGAGGTAAGGATCCAATATTAACAGTGGGTAGTGTAATGTTGCAGAGAGGGAAGGATCCAAGATTTGCTGTGGCTAGTGAAATGTTGCAGAGAGGGAAGGATCCAAGATTTGCTGTGGCTAGTGAAATGTTGCAGAGAGGGAAGGATCCAAGATTAGCTGTGGCTAGTGAAATGTTGCAGAGAGGGAAGGATCCAAGATTAGCTGTGGCTAGTGAAATGTTGCAGAGAGGGAAGGATCCAAGATTAGCTGTGGCTAACGTAATGTTGCAGTAAGAGAAGGATCCAAGATTTGCTGTGGCTAGTGTAATGTTGCAGTGAGGGAAGGATCCAAGATTTGCTGTGGCTAGTGAAATGTTGCAGAGAGGGAAGGATCCAAGATTAGCTGTGGCTAACGTAATGTTGCAGAGAGGGAAGGATCCAAGATTAGCTGTGGCTAACGTAATGTTGCAGAGAGGGAAGGATCCAAGATTAGCTGTGGATAACGTAATGTTGCAGAGAGGGAAGTATCCAAGATTAGCTGTGGATAACGTAATGTTGCAGTAAGAGAAGGATCCAAGATTAGCTGTGGCTAGTGTAATGTTGCAGTAAGAGAAAGATCCAAGATTAGCTGTGGCTAGTGTAAAATTGCAGAGAGGGAAGGATCCAAGATTAGCTGTGGCTGACGTTATGTTGCAGTAAGAGAAGGATCCAAGATTAGCTGTGGCTAACGTAATGTTGCAGTGAGGGAAGGATCCAAGATTTGCTGTGGCTAGTGTAGTGTTGCAGAGAGGGAAGGATCCAAGATTTGCTGTGGCTAGTAAAATGTTGCAGTAAGAGAAGGATCCAAGATTAGCTGTGGCTAGTGTTATGTCGCAGCGAGGTAAGGATCCAATATTAGCAGTGGCTAGTGTAATGTTGCAGAGAGGGAAGGATCCAAGATTTGCGGTGGCTAGTGTAATGTTGCAGCGAGGGAAGGATCCAATATTAGCAGTGGGTAGTGTAATGTTGCAGCGAGGTAAGGATCCAAGATTAGCAGTGGCTAGTGTAATGTTGCAGCGAGGTAAGGATCCAAGATTTGCTGTGGGTAGTGTAATGTTGCAGAGAGGGAAGGATCTAAGATTAGCAGTGGCTAGTGTAATGTTGCAGAGAGGTAAGGATCCAATATTAGCAGTGGCTAGCGTAATGTTGCAGCGAGGTAAGGATCCAAGATTTGCTGTGGCTAGTGTAATGCTGCAGAGAGGGAAGGATCCAAGATTAGCTGTGGCTAGTGTTATGTCGCAGCGAGGTAAGGATCCAATATTAGCAGTGGCTAGTGTAATGTTGCAGAGAGGGAAGGATCCAAGATTTGCGGTGGCTAGTGTAATGTTGCAGCGAGGGAAGGATCCAATATTAGCAGTGGGTAGTGTAATGTTGCAGCGAGGTAAGGATCCAAGATTAGCAGTGGCTAGTGTAATGTTGCAGCGAGGTAAGGATCCAAGATTTGCTGTGGCTAGTGTAATGCTGCAGAGAGGGAAGGATCCAAGATTTGCGGTGGCTAACGTAATGTTGCAGTAAGAGAAGGACCCAATATTAGCAGTGGCTAGTGTAATGTTGCAGAGAGGGAAGGATCCAAGATTAGCTGTGGCTAACGTAATGTTGCAGTGAGGCAAAGATCCAAGTATAAAGGGGCCAAGATTAATAGTGGCTAATTCAATGTTGCAGGGACGGAAGGGTCCAAGAGTGTAATGTTGCAGCGAGGGAAGATCCAAGATTAGCACTGTAGTGTTCTTATGGTCAAAGGGAGATAACCTTTAAGATCTTAATATCAATAGTTGTATTCTTGTGTGTGTAGTTCTTATGCTAACACCGGAGGGTTTCCCCGCTAAAAAAATGTAAACCACGTGTACAACGATAGGAGAACAATAAACATCTTTAAACCCTCTCACGTGTTGAGTTTGTGTTTAATAAAGGAATATAACAAGCACTTGCTAGTTTTATGTTGCAGCGCGGAATATCTTCGCGTTTGCAGTTTGAGACGCTTGAGAGGTTCTGTTACACGTGTTGCATGAAATAACCGGGCTCGGTTTGGACAAGAAGAAAATAAACCACTCAATTGCAGTGTTTCCTGGTACACATGAAGTAAAGTATCTTTAGTTCATTCCGTTAAAGTTAATTACTATCATTTTCTCTGGCTGTCCTTAATAACATACATGTATTTTCAAGTGGTATTCGGTGCCGTCTAGAGAGTACCGATATGATTTTATATGTATCACATGATTCCTCCCATTTGCCATTCAATACACCCATTACATATTATGTTTTATCCCACCATCTCTGTAAATATCGGGTGATATAACCCGTGTGATAAAGATGAACTTTATCAACCGATATTCGCGCACCTGCTCTAAGCCGGACTACTTTTTTGACGAAACGATCAGGAATGTTTACGAGAATTAAACTCATTTATCCCGTAATTATGCTTGTGGTCACCCCCAAAAATGTCCATAATATAAAGATTGGTTAAATAGAGCAAAAGATGCTATTTAAAAAAGGATAAGAGCGGTTTCGATTTCTGTTCTGCAGGATTGAAAACTTAAGTAGCAGCTTCTTAACCGACTGAGCTAACCGGACAGTTGTTCGGGATGTTCCGAAGTTTTATTTAACAATGATATAGAAAATTTGAAAACAACAAAAAAAAAATATCAGAAAAATGAAACTCAGAAAAATGAAACGGCATGTATTATAGGAACATGATTAAACTTGTTTAGTTATAGTAATAAAATCAGAAATGTACGAATTTGTAGTCTTCAGAAATAAAAACAACTGTCGAAATGTCAGATCATGCGAGTCACCGTTGTTTTTATGTTATTTAGATTCTAGTGTGAATTGAAAGAATGCGATGAAGAATCGTGTAAAAACCTAAGCAGTGAATTGATCAAATGTCGTTCGTTACATGATGAACATTAAAATGGTTTTGGTAGAGCTCGATCTTTAGTCGAACCAAATACAGCTGACTGCACAGATCTGGACAAATGTGCTAAAAATCACAGTTTCTAGACGTAAACATGTGAACACCAACCCACCACCTGCAATCCCAACATTTCTCCAAATTTCGCAAGTCACCCTGTCAAAAACACAACTATCTTCGAAATTTTAAAACGCTATATTCAATGTTCATTATTTTCAATGTCATCAACAATTAAAATCCATGAGCTACTGTTTGTTACATCCACAAACACACACAAACCGTGAATGTAATTCGCGTTTCTTAGTGCCAAGTGCGTAGCAACTTTAATGTTACACGTCCTTGACATTACACACTACATATATAACTTTACACGAGGGTGTGATTTTTGTTGTTCTTTTTTTCTAACCATTATTTTTAGTTGTCGTAATCAATAAAATTACAACCTTATGTATAGCGCAAACAAAATAAAAGAAATAACATGTTTATTGTCTTATTTTTTTATTGTAAAATAGAACTATATCTTATAGCCGAATTACTCTATTGCTCGCGCATGAATTTCGTGTATTGCATTGGAATGTCAGATCATGTAAGGGAGGAGCAGTAGCGTTAAATTTAAATGTTTCCCTTTGAAAAGCTGTTGATGGTGGGATAAAAAGAATACCAGGTTAGTGTTGATATAGATAAATGTTATCATGCTCGGATCGAAAATCAGAAAGCACTCGGCAAGCCTCGTGCATTCTGATTTTCTTAGCCTCGCATGATAACATTTATCTATATCAACACTAACCTGGTATTCTCTATATATTATACTAGTTTAATACAGCTTATTTGATGGATGACGTCAACGCTGTCATCACAATGCAAACCGTCTCATACCACTATTTCACCAAATATTGTTCTTAAAAATTCATAAAACCGAATATCGGCGATTAAATGTGACACTCGTTGTCATTTAATACAAACATTTATAAAACTCCTCCAAGAAAAACGATAGTAAGCTCGCCATAGGCTCGCTTACTTTTACTTTTCTCTGAACTCGTTTAATAAATTTCTGTATTAAATGAAAGTTCGTTTAGGATTTCCTATAAATACAGTTGTTTAAGCCCAGATTACTCCTAAATTGCGACACCTCTGCGACAATGCGACATGTGCGGTCGTATTTTTTCCTTCTTACATGCCGCCTCTGATAGCCAAGCGATACTTGGCTAAGTTTACACCAGGGATGGATCCAGGTAGGCTGCGATGGGGAAAACATCCCCCACTAACCAGGTAAACGAGTAGAGTTGTGAAAACATTTACATGTAAACTTAATAAGTACTAAACTTTTAAAGTTATTTCTGTCTGTTGACTGCTTAGGTCGAAGTAAGGGTCCCTATATACTGCTACAAAGCTGAATGGATATTGATTCATACCCCGCCCCTCTCCCCATCAAAATTTTCTGGATCCGCGAATCGTGAACAGCATTGCAGCCTCATTATCGACTGCTCTTCTAGTTCTCAACAAGGTTTCAATGGACTCGCAATTAGCTCAAGGGCTTAAAACGCGTCGGTATTTGCGAGTCCGACTCCACCAACTTAAGACTTGCTCCTACACGTACATAGGGAACGTTGTACGGTCCAGGTCGTCTGCTATCGCTGCGAGTTTATGCAATTGCTTGCAAACATTTCACCGTTGGTGCGAGCCATTTTGAGCGGGCGTTGTACATCCATTAAGTAAATGTTGTACAACTTTACAAACTAGTTTATATAACTAAGGCGAACAGTTTCTGAAAAACAATAAAATGGTCGCCACTGCTAAAGTTGTCATAAGGAAATTCTTACAATAATATAATTCTTATACTTAAATATATCACAAGGGCGGATTTACACAAGGATGATGCTCTAATTTAGGACGAAACTACATTTGAACAGGTCTCAGAGAATGAGAGAACGTCCAAGATATAACTGGGTTTGTGATTGTTCAATGAGGTGACCGTGTTACAACTTTTTTATAGTTAGTACAACTGCACCCTCTACAGCTTTTTCTTTGCTTTATAAGTACATCACAGCGACACAGGTATGTTCAACAGAGTCACATTCAGCCTTTGGTTGAGGAATATTCCCACCCATCCCCGAGAAATTTCTTACCGGACGGACGTGTCTTCCATCCCGTCGAACGGAAATTTCCCGGAGGCCGTAGATGGACGGGTACCTTCCGCGTCTGGGTTTTCCCATTGATGGTCCATGTGATGGCCCATGTAAGGAGGCTTATCTGGGGGCATGTGTGAGTGTATGTGTGGTCGCTTGTCCGGGGACATGTCTGGGCCCATGTATGAAGGCATGTGTGAGTGCATATGTGGGTGTTTATGCGGCGACATACCTGGGGGCATGAGTGGGCGCTCATCCGGAGGCATGTCTGGGTTTATGTCTTGGCGCGTGTGTGCGGGCATGTGTGTGCGCTTGTTAGGGGACATGTCTGGGTTCATGTACGGAGGCATGTTGTGGGAGTGCATATGTGGGTGTTTATGCGGCGCCATGTCTGGGCCCATGTACGGAGGCATGTTGTGTGAGTGCATATGTGGATATTTATGCGGCGACATGTCTGGGTTCACGTCGTGGCGCGTGTGTGCGGGCATGTATGCGCGCTTGTCCGGGGGCATTTCTGGGCCCATGGCTAGGGACATGTGGGGCCACATGTGTGGACTCATTCTTGGTGGCAATCGAGGGCTCATGTGTGGATTCATGTCTGGGGACAAGTGGGGGTCTATGTGTGGATTCATGTCTGGGGGCATGTAAGGTTCCTTGTGTGGATTCATGTCTGGGGGCATGTGGGGGTCCATGTGTGGATTCATTTCTGGGGGCGTGTAGGGGTCCATGTGTGGGTTCATTTCTGGTGCCATTTGTGGCGTCATATGTGAAGCCATGTGCATTCCTTGTTGCGAAGATGGCCGTGCCAGAATCCATTTTCTGAAACCATTTACGGAACCGAGTTCCAGAATGGAATCACCTGAACGAATACATATTCTGCATGGGAGAGTACTAGTTTATATCAAGTATGAACGAGTATAATAACTATATAAATACGTGTACAATATACTTGCCATATGGGATAGTCCGTGAGAAACGGCGCACTAGACATCATTTAAAGGCCCTTTTTAATAAGATACATGCTTTCGATATAAAAAAGAAATAACAAACAAAACAATCTCCAACCTACCTCTCATCTGACTCGCTGCTACTGTCGCCATACTGTGGCGATTGAAAGCCTTGATACCAACGGGGTCGCATCTCTTCATGATCTCTGTCCCTCCCATGTCCCCTGCCCCCACGCCTTCCGCCCCGCCCACCGTACATCATGTCCTTAAAACCATGTTTTCGATCCTTGCGATTCTCGCTATTCTTTCTATCATGACGTCTGTCTTTTTCCCCCTCTCGTCGCCCATATGCTATCTGCAGCACCACACTAAGCACCAGCAGAAAACAAAGCAGCTTCAAAATGGTGTTCATCGTTAGAAGGCCTCTGTAGAACTGACTCGATCTTTGTGCGGTATGTCAAGTAATTATTGTAGGCTTTTGAATTGGTGAACAAGTGGCAGACCACGTGGTACATCTTGGAAAACAATGACTCGTTTGTTGAAAAGCAGTGATCGCTGTTAGGATGAAAATGCAACTTCTCATGTTCAGGAAGTGTTCCGCCTTGCTCTCAATTTCGATGTTGTTGTTTTTGTTCCCTACAAAAGGCCAACGATGTTGGTGTTAATGCTTTAAAGAGAAAATGAACGTTAAATAGGAAATAAGCATACTTTAGTCTAGTCCAACTGGTCATCACTATGACTATGGTCATATTAAACCATACGCAAAGAAATGTATATAATGTGGAGAACACACAAAAACACTTTGTGAAATGTGGAAAATGCACATGCGGTGTCTTTAACTGACGTTCTCAATTAAGCGCGTACTCCTGAGTGCCATTGTTTATGTTTACGGTATATACACGCATGCCCAGTGGCATCATCTTTGGCCTTTTCTGCCTATTTCTGGAAGTAAAATAATAGAAGTAATCCGAATGACGCATGTCATGGCGTATATTCCTATGCACGTAGTTCAGGACGTTATATGTTTGACATTGCTACAAAACGTCGAACTCTTGCAACGTTTATTATTATCATTACAACCTAAAGATAACACATCATCTGATAAAAAGAACCTGATCCCATATTCTAGTGATCAGGTTATATAGTTTTAAATTTTATTTTTAAACAAAATTAGAAACTGCACAATTGGCCAACGCGGGCCAATTGTTTTAAGCAGTTACGTACGTTTATTCAAGTGCATTTAGGGCTGCGCGAGCTCTTTTCAATACACATTGGTGGCACATTGGTGACATTAATTGATTAATTACTAATAGATATCAAACAAAACGATTGTTGGTTTTTATATTGATTATTCTCAACTAAAGTCTAAACTTCATTTTACAACATGGTGTCTGGTACAATTATACAACTAAGTTGTTATTTCCTTGATTACAAGAACAATGAATTAATGTACGCTAAGGGCGTAGCTTGATCCCCCATAAATATGTAAGCACTACTTGAGTGGCATATTCCGGCGGGAGATATACATTTTGCATGGCTGTGTGTACATTCTTGCTAGTAACAAGGCATTTATTAACAGTACAATTTAGGAATCTTGTTTACGTAAGTTAACAATTAAGTTTAAGTATTAACTAAGTCTTAAATAATATTCTATTAGAAAAAGTATAAACATTGACAAATGTCGTTATCTGGATTCGAACCGCGGTTGCATGCAGGACAGCTTTAAGGTCAAAGTTTTACTTTTGCACCACAATCAATTAAATTATTAAGGAATCTCCTTAACATATAATTTTATCTATGTAGTCAATGGCGTGTTGGTCGACATTAAATGTCGGTCTATTATGATATGTTACCAAGCTTGGCATAGACAAAATCAAAGCAAACAATGGTACACATATTCTATATAATATATATCTTAGAATATACTCGAGTAAAAAGTAACGACTCGTAAAAACATTAAAAAAGAATACCTCATGTACGATTCATATTTATTAAATCCATTCATGTACTGCAAGAACAACATTTCATAGTATAAATGACGATGAACACAACACGGTGCCAATCACAACGCCGGATGTGATTTTCCACCTACTGACGTCGAGATGTGCGGTGACGCAGGGCAACGCCTGTAAATACGAACAAAAGATCGGCTAACGTTAAACTGCTGCATCATTTTGCGAAATTCCGACGTCAAGTAGTGCTAAAATCCTATTCCGTTTTTCAATATTTAAAGGTGGCATTTTAATTACGTGTTATTTACACAAAAATTGATAAGCACCACAAACGGAAACACGTTCCGCAAATCTTACTACCAAAAGATACCAACACCATGCCAAACATTGAGGTTTGGGCACGAAAAGCCCGTGCATGGACAACCAGCGAATCGGATAAGAAACAACAGTGCACTATAGTTGCTGTGTTCACATAAGCTTCGTTATTGACCATGTGTAGGGTTTTTAATACATGCATATTAATTATATAATGATCAGAGTCTTTCAGGTTGTTTATTTGTTTGCTTTTGTTTTTGTTTGTTTATTTTGCTTTGTATTTTGCGTGTGTGTTTTCCCAAATAAGAAAAGAAAGTACATGCACGTGTCTACAGCTTCTATAGGAAATACTCGTCAGACAGGAGATGCTTGCATGTGAGACAAGAGCTGCTAGTATACAGCATGCTTTACTATTTATCTCGACGATGGACAGTTTTTGACCGTTTTCTCAACACTATTATCTTCAGCAAGTTAAACCTGGTTATGTAAGGCAAGGTGACTTTTTGGTGATAAATTATACCATGGTAAAACAATGTCCAAATTATGATGTACCAATCATATCGTAAAAAAAACTTTCATAAATAATTATTAAAAATTCACAATTCTATTAAAAAGACAGATAAATTAGCCAAAAAAGAAACCCAAATCGGGTTTACAAAACTTTTTGTTTGTTTATACGTTGTGCAGCAAAAATTGTCAAAAATAAAAGTTGAAATGTAAAATACACATTATCTTAAAATGTTTACTATAATAATGCTTTAATACACAACAGGTTTGCAGTGAGCGTGTAAGCTGGCGGTGCTGGACGTCTCCCATGAAGATTTTGTTTTCGAGAAATTTCGAAAAGGTTCACCGAAATAGACACCGACCAGAGACTTGTAACTCCTCGGCCCCTCGCCACATCGGCTCGAGTCCCGATTTGGGGCAGGATCTTATATGTGGGGAGGTTTTCCTTCTAATCTACGGTGCGCTGGTGGTTCTACCTCGTCATATGTTCGCGGTCTTCCTACATAAATAAATTTCTGGACGTCGCCAATATGAACATAATTGTGTCGATGCGATGTAACATGAACAAAACAAAGAAAAGCAGGACACCTACGAGGGGTTCGAGATAATAGCTCCACCTTTTTTGTCGATAAAAGGGCCTAATAATTCATTGATACCTTAAAAGGTCCTGCAAAATGATGTTCATTGATGTCCTAGATTTGTGTGAACAATGAAGCATAACACCACACTCGCCAGTCATTGCAAATACGCATTTCCTATCTGAGCCACGCTGCAGAGATAGCTATTTTTAAACAATCAAAACCACGTGACAACTTACTTTTGAGATCACGTTTTATCGTACATTATACAGTGTTAAAATCATCTTAACTTAGATTAAAGTACGAGTTTATGCAAATATTATCCATAAATTCACCAAAACAGTGGGGACAATATTGTGTCACGCATTTGATGAAGGCAAACTGTCGACTACCATCTTTAACTTACACAAGTACGGTCTTCAACCATTGGAATTTCGTTCAGACGGATACTTCTACTTGAGATTTCGAAATGCTTGTAATGATGTTGTCACGTTTGTACCCACTTGGTCTCTAGCCGTATGTCAAGAGATAGCACCAACCTATTTAGTACGATGTACACGTAACACTTACTCTCTTACGATCGGTTTATCTAAGCCAGTAAGCCAGGAATGGATTCAGTGGGAGGGGGGATGTATCCCTCCACCAACCAGGTAAAAGAGTAGAGTTGTGAAAACACATACACGTAAGCTTAAAAATACTTTTGAAGTATTTTTTCGTCTAATGACTGCTTAAGGTCAAAGTTAGGTACCCTTACTGTGTGTATGTATATATGTAGTATTTACTGCGATAAAGATGAATGGATCTTGATTCATAGCCACCCCCACCCCCCAGAAATTTTCTGGATCCGCCACTGCTGTAAGCGTAGCACTTTTTAGGTAGACATAACTGAAAAATAACAAACTTCTCCATTCCTCAAATCTTTATTATGGACCGGCTAACTTTTGTTTTACTATGCTAAAAGTGGCAAGCTCATACTGGCTTACGGGGATTCTTTAAAGATGGTATCCGATAGTTTTCCTTAATCAAATACATATCTCACACCTGTTAAGGGTATTTGTGCATTGAGTTTACAGGGACTGACTACATAGTAAGACGATTTTGAACACTCTCTCAATTTTAGAACAGTACAACTCGTTAACAATCACCCAAAATGTTCAATCTCACCAAATCTAGAATAAAGCACGAGCGGGATTTCTGGTAAAATAGACTGGACGTCATAGCGGAATACCCGGATGATAATATATAGTGATCTCAAAAGTAAACTGCTTTTCATTCGGAACGCCTTTCAACCTTGAGTTTGAAGTAGACTTCTCGCATATCAATCAATAATTTCAGCTTCTTGTTTGTCTTTCAACAAAAGCATTTTTCTTAAATTCTGTTTCGAGGAAAATTTCATGAGAAATGTTGTTCATCTCACCTTTATTCTGTAAAATTGGTCAAAGCTTTGTTTCTTAAACTTCCTTCTTGGCTTTAGATTCTTGAAGCTATCTGTAGTGATCTTCTGCAGCTAGTCGGGTATCTCCACTGATGTTTTGCCTGTATTATGTCTACAACAAATTGTAGTTGATCTTTGTTTGTTCCCATTTGCACTTGTAGTTTAAGTTTCAGTCCATTTGGGTATACACCCTCTGACATGCAGTTTTCCAAAAATGCATATGTGTGGATTTTCACATCTGAAAATCCGCCACTTTTCAGTCTGCTTACATAACTTATTTAACTATTCTTACGTGAAGCATTTATAATGAGACAAGTGGTCTCATTTTATGTCTGACGCTGGATTTCAACATTGTGTTGGCATAGTAATGTGTTTTATTTTTCTTCCGATTCTACTTAACAAAACCAACATGCATACACTAAATCTAATTTAACATGGACGCAGATGTCAAATAGTTTGATACATAGCGTTTATACGAACACGTACATAAACAAACATAGAAATTGGTAAAGGTGTGCACAACATAAACAATGTGAACAAAATGTATGTACGATAATACAAATAAAACACTTACTGGTGAACATAAATGATTGGTGCACTATACTGTGATAAATTGCTTTAAATTTATGCTATTGTATGTGTTATATATGAACAAACAATCTGAGAAAACACTTAGATTAGGCAGAACAATTTACCGCTATGAATTGGTCACTCGGCTGGACCGAGTGGCTTACACCTGTCGATGTAGCAGTTTTCTCACACTTTAATTTTATTTTACAAAGACAGCTCGTGTAAATAAAACTCTATCTTTCAAGAGGAAAATCGATTAGTTATCACTTGAAATGAGAGTAAATTAAAGAACGAAGGCAATGAACGAATTACAATAAAATACAACGGACACATGCCTGCTCGGCAATCCAACGTTCGGATGTACTTGCAACAGAACACATCTCCACATTTGCTTTATTGTTTGTGTTACAAATACAATTATATGCCCAACAAAGGCTCCTATGTAAACCATGTAATATCTTTGTATATACAAATAATGACGCCAATTGAAGAATAGACTTATATTAAGCTTGTATTTGAATATCAAACAGTATAAACAGTAGCAAACATGTTTTATACAGCACCATATAGATATTACCACTTTGTATCATGTACAATCTAAATGGAACTTAAGTATTTAAGTATAATATATAAACGCCGATATATCACGACATTTACTTATAAATCCAGCCAATATCCAGACCATGTACATAGTTTCCATAGTAATTTAAAGCGCAGTGGATACCATCCGGACGCTCATTGACGACGAGCTAGAGCGCGACGCCTATATATCGAATGCTCACTGAAATTTGCACACGGGCAAAGCTTGTTTTGCGGACTTTCTCAAACTGATAAAATATGGGTCCTAATTCGGTAAACGGCATTATATATTTTATGTTTTTTATACAGTAGAAACTCACAATGTGGGCAACTTGATAATACGGCCATTTTTATATTACGGCCAATTTTCTCGGTCCCGAACAGTTTACTATTTGATTCTATATACTTGAAACTCAAAAATGCGGGCAACTGGCTATTGCGAATTACGGTCATGAGTTTCGGTCCCGAACTGGCGTCTAAGCGATAAACGAAACTGACTAATGCGGCCAAGGGAAATAACTCTTATCGACTGTTGCCAGACTGGGTGCGTGAATTTTACTACCATGCAGCGCAGCCTATTCATAGACATCCATCAGCATATCGTACACCAGTCTGTGTTTACTTAGAGGCGGCCGACATTTTGACACTTTCTTTTGTTTAGACTGCATTTCACAAAGGATTAACAGACATCATAGGCATGTGTCAAACTGCCAAACAGAGCACAATCACTCAGTTTTTTAAGTAAACACTAACACAAACCTCTGTGTAAATAAGGACATTGTTTGTTGTTTTATTTTTATTGATTTACAGGTTAATAAATTGTAGTTTAAAAGTGTACAAAATCAACTAAAATAAATAATACTGAAAAAAAAATGAAAGTGTTCTACATTTTATGAATCATAATGCATATTATATTATTGATTTAGACTACTACTATTATACTAACAAAACAAAATATGATATTGGTTTAAACACAAATATAAAGTAAACAACACGTATAGAAAAAGAATATAAACACACATGTAGTTCATTATGTCAAAGGGGCATAACTTGTTACAGCTTATATCAAAACTCGCTATTAAGGCCAAACTTTAAATTAAGGCCACTTCTTGCCGGTCCCAAAAGTGGCCTTAATAGCGAGTTTCTACTGTATTTATTTTTACTTTCAAAATATCTCTGAAAATGAACAATAAGATACTGAGAAAAACATACTACGTTCGAGAAACAGACTATATGAACAATGCTTATTTGTGTAATGTGAGGCTGCTACACATGTGCATTTTCTGCTTGTACACAGTAGTTTTTAACAATTTTGCATTTTTTTCTACATATGTAACATCAACATAAATAGCATCTTAGAAAACCTACTAAATGGTGTCGGGTTTTGCTTTTTATTTTGTTTTAAACCATTGTATGGTCTCAGGAGTATAAGTTTTCTCTAGATTTATAGTATACTTAAAACTTTAAAATAAAATAATAAAAACTATAACGTTTCAAGTGTCTTTCTTACTTGCTCCCATATTACTTTAACCTCTTTACCTCTGCGGTTTTGCGTCGCCTTGGATGCTTCGCATCAACGACTTTCTTGTATTTATTTAGGGAACCAAGGGTCGGACAGAACAGGTAACAATCGCAGGGACATTGGCTGTTCAAACTTCATAAATTATGATGTCCGTCTGTTGCATGCGGCCTTAGTAACACGTCCATTGATCGTGAAAGTTATAGGACTCTAACTCTTTATCTATAAATGAGCCAAATTCAAGCAACGCAATACATGAAACACAAGTTGATTACTGAAGTATAGCATGTGTTCGTTTCAAGAAAAGTAACCGGTGATACCTTTTAACAATTTACCCAATTCCTTGGTTGCATCTGAATCAGGACTGAAGGAGCTTTTGGAAACCATATATGCCAAAAACTTTGTGACGCACATTCAGTCAGGGAAGATAGTAGACAATGTCCTTACAGTTCTTCATCTAGAAGGAACTCATCTTCGCAGAACTGATTGCAACAACAACACTGGTGGCCTCGCAGACACTACAGACATATAGCTGTTGCAGCAAACCTCAAACCAATACCAATGTTCATACAGTTACATGAAGAACGAAGATTTGCAGAGCTTTGCATTGGTGTATGACAATCTTGAAAAGGGGCCTTAGACTGCCAATGATGTGATCAAGACTCAAGGCCTATAAAACATTGTTCTCCTTTATGAAGCTGAACGAGTGAAGATGACAAACAATCGCACAGCATCCTTATGGTTCCAGTACATGGATATGGTTTCGTTACTACAACGCATTATTCAAGCTGAACGAACTGGTGACTGGTCATTGCATATGGAAAGCTTACAAAAATGCTCCCAATTTTTGCCTCATCAGGTCGCAACCTCTACCACAAAAATGCATACATCTATTTGCAAAACATGTTGTCATTATCTGAGACACATCCGGAAGTGTACACTGCTTTAAGAGTGGAGCCCATGTAATAAGACAAAGCGAGCATAATTGGTCCGGTCTATCCACAGGTCTTGTATAGAACAAGTCTTAATGAGGTCATTGAAGTCTACAGGAGGATTGACAAGGGGCAGAAGATTGTCAGAAAGCCAGAGAACTAAGTGGCTACTATCCATGCCAATATGTCTGCAAATGGATTCAGCTATGCAGGAATTCAGTCAGACGGTGTACAAAACAAGTGAGCGGCACAGGGAAACCACAAAGTCAAGAGTTTCCAGAGACTCAAATTTGACAACAATGATGACATTTCTTTATGAAAGAAACCCATTTGATTCCACAGAAACAAAACTGAGAAACATTGAAAGTGGCGTCACCGCTGACGATTCTGCAGTGTTGATTGTGCCCAGGCCATTGGAGAAGCTATAGTTCAGGGAATGACTGGTACACCCCAACAAAATTAAACCTTCAAACGTTCATTGCAAGCAGTTCCAATAAACGAGAGGTCACTTGTGAAATTAGATGGGGAAGGCCTGCATATTGACACCCAGCTATTGTTCCAGCGTCTTACAACAGCTGCTGACAGGTATATTGAGGATATATCTTCTGTTTTCCTGTTTGATCCATCCAGTGTACCATCATCTCTTTTCGACAACAATAGTTTTCCAAGGGAGCCTCAGAAGTCGACACTTGCTGACGAAATCTGGAAGAATGCACACCCACCAATGTGACACCATCCCATACGGTTGTTGTTGATGGAGGATCGCTTCTTCATAGACTCCCATGGAAAGCTACTCTTGCTTTTTAAAGCAGAGATACCAAAATCTCACTACAGTAATTTTTGACGGCTACAAAAGTGGACCTGACACCAAAGATGCGGCTCATCTCGGCGAACCAAGGGGAAAGTAGGTACACATGTAAGATTTTCAACTGATACACCTCTCCGCAAGAAGAAAGAAGTCTTCCTCAACAACCAGGAAAACAAACAGGCTTTTTTGACATGTTCGGTGTATGCTTGACTAATGATGGCATTAATGTCTTGCATGCACAAGGAGATGGTGTCACAATGATTGTTGATACAGCAATAAATCTTGCAAGACAAAACCCCACAACAGTAAAGACACGGATTTGTTGGTAATTCTATATTCATTTTAGATCTGATTCAAAATCAACAAAGACCATAAAGATATGGGACATAAAAGCCACACAAACATCTCTAGGAACTGCACTCTGTCACAGCCTTCCATTACATGCCTTTACAGGATGTGATACAACATTGAGGATATTTGGAATTGACAATCTTTCTGTGCTCAAACTCTTCCAAAAGAAACTATCTTTTCGTGGCTTTTGTGAGAAATTCTTGGCTGCTACAACCTCTAGTTCAATAGAGCAATGTGGTGAATCACTGATGTTAGCTGTATATGATGGGTCTGATGCTGAGAATTTGAATCGACTGTGCTACAAGAACTTTAAAAGTATGTATGTATAGACCATAAATTGTCAAATATTGTTGAATATTGTTAAATATAAGCATTGTTTGCTCATCTGATTTGGTCCTCTTCAATTAGACCTATAGAAGTGGTTTATTGTGTTGATTTGATTTCAGCACAAAATCAATTAATAACTGCATGTTTTAAGCATAAGTTTACTCAATTAATGTTTTACTGCATAAAATATACATACATGTATATAGCAATGATAGTTTCTGATATAAAAACATGGAGATTTTTGTAACTTAAAAATATACATGTATTACGCTTTATTTAGTGTTCTGTACAATTCTAATTAATATATAAAACATATGTTGCTTTACATGTGTAAGTAGTTGCTTGTAATGTTTGATAATAGCTTATGTTTACATTATTCAAACTATGTATAAAAAGATGGCACATTTCATATTACACACTAATGATGAATAAAACTTCAATACCAGAAACTCAACTGTGAAACACCTACTTACAAAATATATAAATATGTACCTTTTAGTGTATGGATATAAGTAACAAGAAACTGTGTATTTAATTGCATTATGTAAATATGATGGTCTTATTGCCTATGTTGCATTATTTTGTAATATCTACTGATAATCCCCCTTAATTATGTAGAAATATCAGAAAAATATAGTTGTATTGTACTAAAATTGTTACATGCACTAGTGGGTGGGGTAATTTTACCCGATTTGTATTCAAATAAGTTAGTTTTCACAAATAAACTGCATTATAATTAATTGACACTGTTATTATATTCTTTGTTTTATTATTTGACAATAATACAAACATGCAAACTTATTATCTTATCAATAAATATTGATCTGCAAAGGACTCCTTGATATTATAGCTTTTTTTTTCAAAAAATCTCAGATACCATGTACATTTGGGCCTCATTTTCTCAGCTAACGCAACGGCAAAAGTTCAGGACTTTTTATGGGTAAACTTACATACATAATAGTTTTAGAAAATCCAGTTTTTAAAACTTTTGCAATTAGTTCTAGGTTAACCTCAAATTCAGTGTAAATTGATTTGCCTAATTATATAATTATATTTTTTCCTTTATCAGTACCATGCGTGTTGGTTTAAAGAAGTGTATTAATAGTATATTACAATGATTTGCGCTAAGCATATCCGTCTCTTCAATACTAATACACATCGTCAAATTTAGCTCTGCTTTTAGTCCCGCTAGGTGGAATGTCATTAGAAGAGTTTGACACATTATAATCCACTCCATGATGGTCATCTATTCGCTCCTCGTATTTGCTTGTTTTACACAGATTGTTATCTATTTTCTTTACGTAGAACATCATAGTCGGTAATACATTTATTTTGTATATCAAATACAATCGTTGCACGCACATAAAAATATTAATTAGGTCAGCACGTATTTATGTTTTTTAATTTTACAATCAATCAAACATAAGCATTACCTTTGCCCTTGTGTCTTGTGTGAACGGTTTTAATTGTATTTGTAATTGCTTTTGTTTGCATTTGTTAATATTTTCCTGAATAGATGTTTTGTTTATATTGCCTTTTCTTTAACAATTTCTTGGTGAGAATGTATTGTGTATTTCAGAGAATCTCGTTGCTTTACGCAATGAAAAATAAAAGTTGTAAGAGCGCATAACTCTTCGGGTCCTAATTTCTGCTGTGAAAAGTCCTCAACAGCCCTGCTGCTCCCTTTATAACCTGTGTCTAGTGTACTTGTTGTTGCCTTCTTACAGTCGAAGGTCCAGACAATATTGTTATCATCTTCCGCTCTCTCAGCCACATTATGGTTATGGGGAAAATCGGTCATGTGTTGTTCCACCACTTCCATTTGTGACAAAGGATAAATTGGAACTTCCTATAAGGAAACAATACATTGGAAAATAGTTGAGCGCACGATGTATAGAACATGTAAAATCCTTGTTTTTGTCTGATAGTAACATATAAAACATATAGATATATAGATGTAAATATCTTGTTCATGTTCAAAAGATAATATATATATATATTTAAAGCGGTAAAGCGTCGGCTTGAAGATTGGGAGGTCGTGGGTTCAAACCCCAGTCGGGTCAAACCAAAGACTTTAAAGTTGGTAGTAGTGGCTTCACTCCTTACGCTCGGGGCTAAGGGGACAGCATAACGCCTGACTCGTCGGTGTCAGTATAATGGACCGGCCGGGTTCAGTCCCTGGACACCTTATAAGTGCCCCTGTGCTATAATGATAGAAATGCCGCTGCACAGTATCGGCAAAAATGCCGGCAAAACCCAAATCCATACATGTATATATATGTATGTCATCTTTGTTCAAGAGGTAACTGAGGGAAAAAAACACTCTAAAATGGGACAGTTCAAGTTCATGTCAGGTCATAATGCTTTACGTTAGATTGTGTTTCATTTGGTCTGTTTCCACCAATAAAAACTAATGCTAATTATAGCTTGACATCTGTATACAAGCGCTCAAGAAATGTAATTTAAAACATCTTTTTATTTATGTATAACGTGAATTATTTATTCGTAATACTTATCCTAACAGAGTGGTTCATAATATTTAAATGCAAGAAAATAATACGAATTCTAAAGGGAGCAAAACGTGTGCATTATTTCTTTCTTTTGAAGCATCCTAGCAATTGATAGAAAATACAATTACCGCCTTTTGACCACCATCACAATGACTATAATGATGAAGACCACGATGAAGATTATGATGGTAACCACAACCATCTGGAAACAAAGCTGCTTCAAAGGTTCATCTAGTTTCCCTGAAGAAAAAAGCACACCAGTAAAGGGAGTAAATAATTTTTGTTATACCACAAAGAAACACATATTTCAAGTTGAATTTTGGATTAAGACTAAGCTATTAATTTCAATTTCATTAACCATAAATGTCATTGTGAAGGGTAAATATGTGAAGGTTAAATGGTTAATTTTAAATATTAATCATTAACTGTCACATATTGTAAAGGTCAACACATACCAAATAGCGACACTCAAAGATAAATAAACGTGTTACAGAGTAAGAGGAAGGGAGGTTGGGAGATGGAAGGGTAACATATACGATTGTAAGATTATTTTTCGTTTTATATTTTAATGCTAAATTACAATATGTAAATGTGACAAGGTAATAAGTTTTGAATTGTTCAGTTCATAGCTGCAATGGTCTAAAACTTCAGAGCATACAATAAAACATAGTTGGCATAAGTATAGAGCTTTATTTCATGTTCCACTTACCACATGTCAAACCGTTCCTCTTTTAAACAACCAGCCGCTATATGTCTTAACAGATGAGGTTATGGCGTATATGTAAATATATGCATTGGCATATATTTGATGTAATAACATGCCATTCAGCAATCTAGCTGATGGTACAAGTAATCCATTCTAACAGAAACATTAAGTCGTTTAGCTTATCCTTCTCCCTGGATTATTTCAAAGATATAATAAATGGTTGAAAAAGAAATAGTACTTAGACGACTTTTTCTTAGCACATATACCAGTGAAATTGTAAAATGATATAAGCAAACGGTACAAATATAAATGGCTTGTTGTATAGGAGTTAGCATGCAGACCTTACCTTGTTCCGCTTGGCAGAATGCCTCCTCTCTGTTCTTCCATGTCAGGGCATCGATGGAAAGTACGTCTTGCGTCAACACCTCTCCTAAGCTGCAAGTCGCTTTACATACAATAATATCAAATACCCTTTTGCATTGGTGACTGCACTCGTATTGCGTGACACTTGCGCATACAGACTGTTGTGCTTGTTTAACGTTGCAGCCTGAGTCTGCTGTACACAAACATGAGACGTATTGCAGACACAATCCTTTTGAACTGCAACTGTTCCTCTCAGTAATTCCACTGCAAATGTTTGTAGTGGTGTCCTGCCAGAGTCCGCATCTACCATCTTTATCTGGAACAATGTATGTACTAACGGCACTTGTGGAACAGTTGAATAGGCATTTGCCGTTGATTGGACCCACAAACCGATCCTCGCATGTGAAACAATCAGCGGTCGTATTGCAAAGACTACACCCATGCGGACAGGTCATACACTGTCCATCGTGTAGATAATATGAGTCCGTGCACTGTGTGCATTTGCTTTCAGCAACACATGCTCTGCAACCATTTGGACAGCTTTGACATTGTTCATCGAGAAGGAAATATGATGTTTTACACTGCAAACATTGTCCAGTGTTTTTGTCACATATGTGGCATTGTTTAGGACATGTTTCCTGACATGTCACACCGAATTGCCCATCTTTACACAGAACGCACTTCGACTCTGATTCACACAAATGACAATGATCTGGACAGGGTAGACACCGATTGTTATCTGCTGGGTACTCCCCATCCGCGCAACCATACGTACAATGTCCGAACAACTTGTGGCATGTTCCAGTACAACCAATCCCACATGTGTTCTCACACATCGGTCCGTAGAATCCCTTCATACAGTGGGTGCAGTTTGTGTCAGAGACACAATGTCTACAGTGTTCAGGACATGGGTAGCAACTCCCGTTGTACATGTACCGGAATGTAGGGCAACCTACAATGGCACTGCCATATGTACCTGTAGGTTTAAATATATATATTTAAATTATATGTAGTTTACGCATTTTATGCTGGAAGTGAACACATATTTATCATTGTTCGACGAACACTTTGGCACCGTTAGTCGGTAAATCCAATCACACTTAAAGTGAAATAACGATGCAAATTTCAATTTTTGTTGTTAAGTAGAACCGAGAAAAATTGTGTAATTAAGTAGTATAAAAATATAACGACAATATATGCGGGGATGAAGAAATCTGCACCATTAAAGTGTCTAAACTCGGATATCGTTCGCCAATATCTATAACTCGCAAAAATCATGAACTAGTCTAATGCTCTGCAAACATAGTATTATTACAACAAATTGATGTAAATCGCGCCATTTGTTGACAGAAAATGCTACAATGCAAGTGCATTTCACAAACATGAATAAACTGATTGGTCACTTTTTCTCTTTTACTTTGATGTAAAAATGTTAGCGAGGAAACACTCTGCAACTTATTGAATTAATCCCTTCCAGTAGGGGCCTAAGAATTCTCCGACTGCCGCTGCCTGGGTAAGACCCATCCAAAGGTAGCCCATCTGTTTGCCGTGGGTGGCGGTCCAGCGTCTCCCTGATGACGGGATCTTGATGGTTGAGGTTAGTGGAGACTTGTTATTTATGTCAACACTGAACAATGCACCATTTTGGTCCTGAGTTAGGGAGTAGACGGGCGGTTATACTGGTCCGGTATAACCAATCGGTTGGCCGCGTTGTTCATAGATTACTACAATTTCTCTATAGTACACACTTACCCTTCTACTCTCCACTCTAATTTCTGCTTATTCTTTTATTATATACCGTGTAACGCAATCCCCCTCCCTCCAATATTCTCCTTTTACTGATTCTAATGGACAGCCGGTTGTACAAATCAATCTGGCATCATTTGCATTTTGTATTTTGTGTCAGAGTATAGGGCTCTGGTATCACTGGCGTTGGGAGTTCAGAAATCCACGCCATATCAACGTCCGATGTTTGGCTTCAGAGGCGGGTGGTGACCCAGAGTGCTGAATTCATATAACTAACTCCATGGATCGAAAACGAAAATGTTACCAACATATTCCAACCGTGTCCTCAGAAGACTCAGACACCGACACAACTTTATCAGAATCAAATTGCCCTCATTTCCTCGTTATTCAGTCTCTTGAAAAAACTCCAATTTCAAAGATATCACCGTATGTAATTGAAAAATCTATCAAAGTCCTCATTTGAACTGTTGAAAACGTTCAAAAATAATAAAAAAGGACTGCCTTCTTATTTGAATAAACAGAAAATCCATTTCTGACAAAATTCTAAAACTTACCGAATTCTGTTCACTTAACGTAAAATCTTCCTCTCACAACTCCCTTCACTTTTCAAAAGGTGTAATCCGTTGCCCTGACCTGTCCGAACTCTCGGAGGAGGAAATCCTCACAGAACTTACACCACATGGTGTGAGTGGTGTCCGAAAGATTTCCTTCTCCAAGCAAGGACGTCGGATCCCAAGAAATACTCTGGTATTAACTTTCAACAATCCAAGGCTTCCATCCACAATTAAAGTCGGATATCTAATAGTCAAAGTATACATTCCAAACCCATTACGTTGCTTTGATTGTCAGAGATTTGATCACCACAAGTCAACTTGCACCGACACTATTATCTGCGGATGATGCTGTAAGCCCGCTCATTGCTCAATCTCCAAATGTCAATAATATCCGAAATGCAGAAACTGCTCTGGGCCACATGAAACTAAGTGAAGAGAATGACCAAGTTGCGAATTCGAAAAAGAAGGGCTAAAACTAAAATACACCCTCAATATGTCATTTCCTGAGGCGCGTAAATTTGCTAAAGAAAACTTACATCTGTTACTTCTAAAACATATAACGCTACCGTTACAAAGTCATCTCACATTTCAGTTTATCAGGACAGTTCAACTCAATACGAAACACTGTCTGGTGACTATGTCTCTGACAAAGTCATTATTTCAACAAAGTTTTAAAAGACAGAGTCTTCTGAAACAAAAACAACTACAACTACACACCAATCTAAATAATCTGAACCATCTTCTTCTACACAATCAAGTCAACAACCAGCCATAAAAGTCTCCACTAAACACAGAAAGAAATGCTGCTGTAATGGCTACCAAAACCACCTCAAAAGCAGCAACAAGCCCTCTCGGGAAAACAAGATGACCTAGTCCACCTAATACCCGGGACAAAAGAGTTGGCCGGTCCAACTCTTTAAATAGATTCGATTGTCTATGGAGACAGATTCTCCGCCTGACACAGTGTCAAGGTCACCCGTAAAGCCTCCAAAATAAGCCGTTTCAAAACTATTTAGTATTATCCCATGAACAACAAATTAATACATTTGAATTGACGATATCTTAGGGCTAATTTTAATGAAAGTTTGCTTGTATTGACCACTTTAAACCCAGCTGCGCTATGCCTTCAGGAAACATACATTAAAGAAAATGATAAACTTGATTTTAAAAGGGTACTCAGCATACAGTCACATTTATACAATGTGTGATAGGGCGTCTGGAGGTTCGAAAATACTTGTCAACTCCAAAATGCCAGATTGTAAGATTAACCTCAATACTGATTTACAGGCTGTTACTATTCGTGCTACAGTCCATAAAGTAATGACAGTTTGTTCTGTTTATTTTCCACCTACTTCAGACATTTGATATTTCAAAATCAAAATTATAATACATTACCTTCCCCTTATATTCTTGTAGGAGACTTCAGTGGACATAACCCGTTATGGGGGTGTTCTGATTACTACAATATAGGTAAAAACTAAAACATTGGAGGACTTTACTGCACAAAACGATATATGCCTAATGTATAACAAAAAAGGCAATTTACTTACATCCTGCTTCAGGACATTATTCATCTCTTGACCTTTCTTTATGCCATCCTTCTATATATCTTGATTATAGCTGGGATGTACATGATGATGTATGTGGAAGTGATCACATTTCATAATATTAAACAACGAATCTGTAAACTTCAGTGACAATAAGAATAAATATGAGTAAGTCCTATGAGCATTACAGCATATACAAAAATTTGAAGAGGCACTGGACAAAGGTATTCACATGCAAGCCAAATGTAAAAGTAAGAACAAATCTGTGATGAGTGATTTAACAAAAAGACCAAACCCGATAGTTATCGCCTTGGAACAGTCAGTAGGCAATATGGACCGACTAATACTTACTGGAGGATGGGCTTAGCGAACTGGGAATTATTCTCAATGTTTAATTCTGAAAAATTAACCACTTCAGCGTTAGAGAATGCTGATTATAAAATAAATTCTTTCTTAAAATCCTTCATTGGACAGCGGAAAAGTGTATTCCACGACAAAGCCAAAGCGTCACAATTCTTGGTGAATACAAAAATTAGAAAACGAAGAAGGGCGCTGAAGAAATTTAATATTCAACCAACTAGTGCTGATGTAAATTATGTCAAGAATAAAAGGCAAAAATTTGTTTCAAATATAACTAGTAAAACATCCATTAATAATGTCTGGTCAGCCATTATAAATATTTGCGGCAAAAGTTCGTCAGCAACAGTTAATCACTTAAAATCTAATGACTGATTAATAACCAACAAAAAAGAAATTTCAGACATTCTTGCTAGAAGTTTTGCAAAAAAAATTCTCTTCAGACAAGTATTCTCAAAGTTTCGAAATGTAAAGAATCGGGCTGAGAAAAGTAAAATCAACTTTAATTCAAACAAATATGAGATTTACAACAAACCTTTTTCTTTAAGGGAACTTAAGGAAGCACTGAATAAATTTCATGATACCGCTGGACCTGATGATATTCCCTATCAATTTCTAAAACACCTACCGGGAACATCATTTAATTGACTTTTGTCTATGTATAATACAATTAGGTTTTCCGGAGAAGTTCCAAGTTCATGGAAAAATGCATTCGTCATTCCAATACAAAAACAAGGCAATCATCCAACAAATCCTTTAATTTAAGTTATAGTCCAATTGCTTTGACAAGTTGTTTTTGTAAAGCCTTAGAACGGTTAATAATAATAGACTCGTTTGGTATCACGAAACAAATAATTTACTTACAGGATTTCAAAGTGGATCCAGAAACCAACACAGTACATTCGATCATCTCGTTCGATTTGAATCTTTTAAATATGAGATCCCTTAAAAAAGAACACCTTGTACTTTGATCTTGAAAAGCCAACGATACAACATGGAAACATGGTACAAGATTTAGGTGAGCTTGGTCGCAACGGTCGTTTACCCACATTTATTAACAGTTTTCTTTCTGACAGAAATTTTCAAGTTAAAATTGGGTCTACTTTGTCTTCTGTTCACTGTATGTGGAAGATTTTCCTATACGCCATCGCGCCAAAAATATGCAAACCATTCAAAAGCAATTACAACAATGCGTCAACAAATTACAAACTTGGAGTAACAACGATGGGTTTACACCCACCAAAACAAACTGCATACATTTTTGTCAGAAAGGAACTTTGCCCAACGATCTTGAATTATATCTTAGTAATATTCATTTTCCTGATGTCAAGAAAACTTGATTTATTGGTGTCATATTTGAAGGCAAGTTATCTTTTTTACCTCATATCAAATATGTAAAAACTAAATCTCTTAACCTATTAAATTTTTTACCCCATACCAACTGGGAACTGGATAGAAAAGTTATATTACAACTTAATATATAAGTCGCCAAAATAGATTATGGCAGCATTGATTACGGCTCTGCCAGGACACCATATCTCCAATTGCTAGACGTTGTCCACAACCAGGGACTGGCCCTTGGAGCCTTCAGGACCTCTCCTGTAGATAGCCTTTATGAGAGAAACCTTCGCTTCAGTACTTTACAAAAGTTAAATCTAACCTTAAAATCCCGCATATAGTGTAATATTCAATCCTGAATATGAACACCTGTATAAGCGTAAATCAAAGGCAATTAAACCTTTTGGTTTGCGGATGTTAGAAGAGATACAATCACTACACCTTAATTTTTAATTCAAATAAAATTAGCGAAAATTTTAAACTCCCATTGACCATTTAACTCTCTGTACAAATAAATCCAATACAGATCCTGTCGTACTACGCTCAAATTTTATCAAAGTGGGCAAGAAGAAATTCTCTAACTACCTCGAAAAATATACTGATGGCTCAAAAGCAGAGTCATATTTAGGCTGTGCTTCCATAAGTACAATTCATTGTATTAAACAAAAATTACGCCATTCCCCCCCGCCCCTCCTCCCCACAAATCGTCCATTTTTACAGCCGAAATTCAGGCAGTTAAACTTTCTCTAGATTTCATTTCAAATCATCCTGGCGAAACATTTGTAGTGTTTACCCTTTGTCAGCATTACATTATACACATGCCATATTCGGTCATAAGTATTTAAATGTCAATGACAGGTACGAACTGTTTAAGAAAGTGTCCGTTTCTAAGCTTGTTTGCTTCCTGAACGCGATTGATTTTCCTAAAAGTTATAATTTTTAAACTTTTTAATTTACTAACTTTATACATTTACTGTTTAATGTTAACCTATATACATTATTTTAACATGATATATATTTATATTTCTACTCATGTGTTTTAATTTTAACCTGAGTAGAGTCTATTATCGTTTAACTTCACTTTTTTCGGCGCCGTATGATCAAGTGTCGGTGTGCCGTAAAACCCCAAATACAAAATACAAATACTTATTGAATTGATCTGGAGTGCAAGAGTTACATTTGTTTAATTTAATTAAACTCCATATAAACGCTGACACAGTTTGTAATAAATGAAAAAACCGCGCCAAAGTTATTTTCCATAAACATTTAGTCATTAATAAATATTTCATTAAGTATTGCCACACACTTTCATGTAAGTATTTCATATGAAGTATGGATATTTATAATACTCAATTGCACCCTATGATCTGCCTCGAAAAGAAAAAAAACGACCATATTGCTGACCGGAAGTTACTCGATATCTCAAACGACGATTTACTTAGATTATATCAAGTAACATTTTATGAGGACATTTATATTTACTTTTATGACATGCGTCATCGCTGGAATTCTTCTATGACTCATAGTCATTATCTTGTTAGGATTTGTTGTTTACTTTGTGTCATAATCTCAATTCAAAAGCCGGATCTGATAATTATGTTCGTCATATGAAACATCTTGAAGGAAATGAAATATGACTGCCGTAATTAGAAGCTTGTCAGATTTGTTTATATTAAGTCTGTATACTCTTTATAGTTTAATGGACGAGTATTTCAATATCTAATTTTTCAAATGGTAGTATTAAATTACATTTTAAATGACCAAAATGGCATTGACTTGCCATTTATATTAATAATTTTATTTCTATTTCTTTTTAAGTTTTTTTTTTAAATATACATAATTCTTTGGTGTTTTTTTTTTGGTTGTTGTTGTCTTGAGATGGGGGTGGACACGGCTGGAGAGAGGGTGCAAGTATTTTAGCGTGAATATGGTTTTTAATTTTTTAACATTTACGTGCTTGTTTTAACATAAATTGAGTCTTGAGTGTGGTTGGTACCAAACAAGGATTTAAATAAGTTGTCTATTGAAATTTTGAACAGATATGTAAATATAGCTTATGAAGCTAATGTACCATATTTTGCCTTGGGACCGTTATGGACAGTTATTGTGTGTTGTTTAAAATTTTACGCCTAGTGATTTTGGTGTTGATGCTACAAATGTGACGCATTAAAATAAAAACATTCAATGTTAATTGATATTTGTCAGTCTACAAATTATTATTTTCTTGAGGTATAGTAATATTTCATGTTCTTTATATGTGAGGGACCCGTAGTCCACCGCTATTTTGTCCATAACAACCATTCAATTCTTGTTTGTCCAAACTGTGTAGTTATATGAAAAACACCTTTTTTTATACTGTTTCCGCTGTTGTTTCACTGAAAACACCGGAGATAAAGTTTGTCTATCTCACATGAAAAAAAAATGTTTTTCAAAACAAAAGTATTGTACTTAGACAAGTGATTCGATAAAGTCGCTATTTAATGTTTTTCTCTTACTTCTTTTTCTAACAAACACACTAGAATTCCCACAAAACAGGAATTATTTAAATATTTATTTAAAATCAAGAGGCTGATTCCTCTTATGACAAATCAAGCTTAGCAGCAGCACCAGTAGTAGCAGAATTAGTAGTGAATTAGTATTAGAATTGGACACTTTCCTATCTTTTGACCAGCGATGTGGCCTAACCAAACGAATCATACACCCGTGTCAACGATATGACTTTCTCTCTCTGCTATATGTTGGCTTTTTTAGTTCCGAGGTGACAATTTGATCAAAACTCTTACATTTTTGACATTTCCACTTTCTACTGACCAGCGATGTGGTCCACCAACGAAAGCACCAACCACACTCCCAATGATGTGACTCTCCCTTTCTTCTATATAGGTAAATAAGAAAAGGTCCTATCAAAATTTTCACAGATATTTAAATTTTATCTACCTGCAGACAAGGTAAATGTAAATGTGACAAAAAACACAGAGACGAGACATAACACACAAAAAGAAAAACCATCAGTTACCGCCTTGGAACGGTCAGTCGGCAAAAGGGCCAACTGGGGTGCTTAAACCTGGTTTGTGGAGCGCTCCAACCTCGCACTTCCTGACGGTTTTTCTATCAAACAAACAGTGTAAATAAAAGTATCCCGTCAAAGTGACACAACTAACAGTAAGCATATAATGAACATATGTACAGTATTTACAGTAGATAAAAGCCTCGGCAACCAAAAAATTCCAAATGAGAGAGTAGTTTAAAATAAAATAAAGCAGTACAAGCGCTGATATATTATAAGAACCATATAATGACGTCATAAATGCCATGACGTCATATGCCAAAAGTGTCAAAAGTGAAATGTAAACAATATGGAAGAAATAATAGAATTTTAGAATATCAACAAAATAAAACGTAGTATTGTTTAGAGTTAATCGTTTAAAAAAACATATTATAAACGCCAAGGATTTATCCGCAGTTGACATATTATATATGATAAAGATTAAAAAAATCCCGATGTTATACCTACTGTGCAATCTCACGTAAAGGGTATGGAGACTGCTCAAGTTGTCCCACCTATATAGGGCACGACTGGAGAGATGAAGAGACAAGAAATCCAACAGTGACTGTCCAATTATGGCTTTAAGTCACTGTTTTCATATAGTCTCAACGACCTGTCCGGTCATCGTGTAATTCAAAAGCAATGCAAGTTCTTGACTGTAAAAGGGTCAATTGCAAGCAATGCAGTACATCGAAGTATTCCCGGGTTGTAACCGTCTGCAATACATTTTCTGATAAGTTTTGTAAAGTGGTCAGAAAAGTTATTGAGACCCTTGATCTTCTTTAACTTGTATAAAACATTTCCATAAAATGCAGGATGGCTTATGCCTTTCTGCATAAGTGTTTTCATACTGCTATTATACTTAGAAGCAGTAAAATCATTGCGGTGAAAGAATTTTGAAAACGCCTTTCTTAATTTATGAAAACGAAAGCCTTGCTGTAACAGTTTAGAAGAAATAAACAGGTTTCTAGCATTGAAATCTTCTACTTTAGTACAAACTCGTGCAAACCTTGTAAGTTGTGATATGTAAATACCATAGGAGGTAGCACGAGGTGAATCACCATCAAGGTATGGATAATTCACAATACTAAAGTTGAAATCATCTCTCTTGTCATAGATTTTAGTAGAGACGTTGTCATTGGAAATATTGATCTCAATGTCTAGAAATGCTGCATTTAAATGTCAGTTATTTGCTTTATTAAGGGTAAGTTCTGGAGGGTAAATCAGATGGATCATTTGAGAAAAGAAAGGATTATCTATAGTAAGAATAGCGTCAAGATAGCGTGACGTTAAATTGAAAGCCTCTATAATGTGGCTTTGGTTTGAAGGGGATAAAGTTAACATGAAATTACGTTCAAAGCAGTATAAAAACAAATCTGCAATTAATGGTGCACAGTTGGTTCCCATAGGGATACCAATTACTTGTCTAAATAAAGTGACACCGCATTTTATGTAAATATTGTCTAATAGAAAACGTAAAGCTTCACAAACATCCGTGCAAGTCCACATAGTAAACTTTTCTAAGAATGTGTTGGTAAAAAAAGCATTACTTTCATGACATGCAATATCTAGACGTTGCTCTCGAGCAAATGTTTTCTCAATAAGAGCAATCAATTTGATCTTAATTAAATCATGAGGTAAAGAAGTGTACAGCGTAGAGAAATCGTAAGTATTAACTGCAGATCAATGAAAGTTTAAAGTACGAAACTTGTCTAAGACTTCTGAAGAATTTTTAATAGACCAAAAAATGTTAATTCCTGAATTTTCATACACTTTTTCACAATATTTAACAACGTAATTGCGAACGGCTGTAAGGCATGACGTAAGTAGTTTAGATATGTGAGTGGTGGTGCTAGAGCTGGCATTAGCTATGAATCGTGACTTGTATGGTTTTTTGTGAAGCTTAGGAATCTAGTACAAGGAAGGAAGTTTTTCTTGCTTTGTTTCTATTTTGATAATGAAATTATGCAATATCTGTTTATGTTTGTCAATGACTGTCTGAAAGTCAAGGTTGGTGCAAGAGTAAGAACTGGTGGTGGATAACTCAGCACTCAGTATATTTTTGTAATAAAGTCGTCAGACAAAAATTATGTTGTTTGAAGCTTTGTCTGCAGGTACAAGTACAAATTTATCGTGAATATTCTGAAAGGACTGTTTTAGATGTTTTAAGTGATAAAAAGGTTTCTTAGGTAAACTAGAAGGATGGGAGCGGACTTTTCTATCCAAGCTTTTACTTTTTTGATATTTTTCTCTCTCCACTGACCAGCAATGTGGTCGACCAACAAAACGCCAAATACACTCCCGTCGACGATCTAACGATGTTATTCTCACCAGGAACCTAGGTGAACTGACTCGCACTTCTCACATGCACAATGGCATACTCTGACCAAGCCACAAACTGATCTCTATTTGCCCCACGAATTTGTTTTGATAAACCTTTCATTCTGCGCTCAACGTAACAAACATAGATTATCGAAAGATAATTTCTGTATATGTTTATCTAAAAAGGGATGCAGTGATGTTCTAGTATTAGAATATAAACTAAGAAATATTATACAAATAATAGCAGCCGCACATTTTCAATCATCTATGTTCCGACAGTCATAACCCGCACATATTCCACGATCATCTATGTTTTAAGTAGACATGCATAGTGCACGCCTTTTAGAAATAGGCATAGAAAAGTTTGTTTCATTTTATTTTACATTATACATTGCAATAAAAGGAACAAAGTTTTACACGTTAAGCAAAACAAAGTTCTAGTTATAGTTAAACACTGTTTAAAATGGCTGACGAAAATGCAGTAAATGCACAATTTGTCTAGAAATTTAGACATCTAATGAAATCAATTATAATCAAATATAGCAAATAATTATATGAGTACTTAACACAGTTGCCAGTACATGAACGTGTATGTGAAGATTACATGAAAATTTGCTGCATCTTTGTGCTTTATTGAATTCTTTTTTATATTTATAATAATTCAGACTGTTCCTTGTGTTTAAACATTTAGTGACATGTATGTTATATAAATTGCATAGTGTGAAATTTTAACGTTCAACAAAAGTACTGCCCCTTTATTGCAGCATTTGTCTCAGTACCTTTATATTGAAGCATCATAACAAGCTAATCTCCACATTAGCACAATCTATTTGTTTCTTTTTATGCTGACTGTTGTACATGTACGGACGTCAGCATTATAATAACAATAGCGTTATGGATTTACCATAAACGTAGTCTACATGACTTGTAGAGAAAAAAAAAGCTTACGCACAACGTGTTTAGAACAAAATCTTCCTGCAGCATTATTCGAATAACATGATGTGCAAACTTTCTCTCACTTATTAAATATTCCTTATTGCATTTTGATAATGGCTTGCCGCATGGCAACAGTAATTTGGCACAGGTATTTCGACGGAAATCTATAAAACTGAATATTGCAATCTTGCTTCTTATTTCTCTTTAATTATGACTTACCGCATGATTTTTGTGTGACAGATTTCTACTTGAGTTGGTGCAAACAACTGAAATCAAAACTGAGCATACAGACAACCTTATCAAAGCAGTGCAAATGTTCTCAACAATAGCTTTGCAAGAATACTTATTACGGTCTGCAAATTAAATATTTTCAAAAATATAGCGGTAGCTTACAGGCCCGGATCCAGAACTTTCCAGCTGGAAGGCCGAAGACCAACTTTGACATACATTCTAGGGGGCCGTCGGTATGCTCCTTCCTCCGGCAAAATGTTTCTACAATGTCAGACATGCGTTCTGATCTGAACAGATGGTTAATCATGTTGATGGTTTTATTAAAAAGACTCTGAAAGTCTGAAAAATGTGAAGACATAAACCTTTAGCAACATGGGTTTGTTGCTGAAAACTGGTTCGAAATCTTCACAAAATATGCCGAAACAGGCAAATACATACTTCCCTTCTAGCTGGGCCATAAATGCAGCTAAATTAATATTTCCTGAATTGAGATTTCAGTTGGGTGATTTTTTGCATAGAATCTATGTTGAGACTAAAAGCAGACTGTTAACTCAATGTCTGCAAGTTATATGACATTTAACTTAAAGAAGATTTGGACAGCTAAGACGCTTAATGGCTCAGCATCTGACCACCAGAACGTGTCCTGTTTTCTTTGTTTACCTCGTAATGTGTTTCTTTTGTCTGCCGATGCAATAATAACTTTTAGTAAGACGGAATTGGGGTATCAATCCCTTACACTAAAATATCCCGTAAGACAGTGAAAGTCAAAATAACGTTGCACTTCTAATTTCATATTGATCAAATGCTTATTTACACTGTGGCCATTTTGAGAAAACCCCTATTCCCACCTTGTACATTTACCAGTTGATCAGAATCTTATAATCCTAAAGCGACTTCCGCAGTCATTGCATTACAGGTGGCCAACTTGAGACTGCATTACATCGGCCAGTTACTTCTCCAAAGTTGTTTTGTTTATTTACCGGCCATGAAATGACGGGAAGGACGTCGACAATCTTGAATGTAGACACTCGTGTATTTGTTCTTCTATGATAATGTTATTTTCACCACTATCTGTTATTTTACATTGTATGGTTACAAATATTGTTAATATTTTATGGCAATAAAATTTGTTCTGTTCTGTTCTCTTTAAGCTAAAACTTATTAGGCGGAGACGGTTTTTTTATCGCAGGTAGGACTCTTTCCGACCCAGACAAGGCCGACTTAGAGGAAATGTGCAACCACATTTCCATATGCATTCGAAAGAGTATCGAACCAACTTTCGAGCCCTGAAGAGCCTTTGGCTCTATCTTGGGGCTGACTGCCTGAAAAATGTCTCCGTATTTGGTCAAAAATCTGCAAAAAGCGGATTTGGGTCGCGGATATGCCTCTTTCCAGCCAAGACAAGACCGACATAGAGTAAATGTGTTCTTCTGTAGAGGTGGTCGTTATATGCGAGCTCTGGCTGTCGATACGACAGATTCTAGTGTGATGTTTCTTTTTGCACTTTTGACATCTTTCTTTGACTTGCATTGAGCGACTGGATGAGCACCGAGACAATTAAAACACAGTTGTTTCCTTTTCTTAATGTTCATTGGTGTTTCTATATCAGGGTACTTCATACAGTTACTAGACATGTGTTTTTCTCCTTAAAATGCACATTTTACTTCATGTTGCTGTTTCTTCTGCATGCGTGTATCCGGTCTCGATGGTTGTATTTTACTTCAGGTACCAGTATGAAAAGACGCTCCTGGCTGGTAATTGCAGTTTTCTGTTTCCGGGATAGTAGTTTCATCCCCGTCCATAATGTTAATTTCTCTGATTAATGCATGTCGTAGATCTTGCAGAATCCAGTTGATATCGCCATGGTCTCGGGCTAAATGTTGTTTTATTTCACTTGGTAATTTGTCAATAGTGATTGATACTAGTAAATTACCATATGATTCTTGATATTGACCTTACGACTCATAACTTCTTACAAATGTTATTTTTATACGATCATAAAACAGTTTTAGGCTGCGACTGGTATTTGATGGAGCTGGTATGTTCAGTAATGCTTACATTGTACATGATACAAGGGACTCCTTTTAAGTTCGAAGAGTAGGTGTGTTTTTTTAGACCAATTGAAATATCCAAATTTTGTTTATCTGAGCCCTTCGAAGTATGTCCCGTCTGCCTACACACATTTTACATAGATCTACGCACTTCCTGAACGCCGCCCGGTACTCATCTTTAGGTTTATGTTGCAGACACTTGTAGACCGCACTGCCTATTCCACAACCGGATTCAGTACAGCACCATGCCATCATTTCGTTTAGTCTTGGGAAAAACCAAAAGTCAGAAGGGACAGGTCTGGGCTGTATGGAGGATGATCTAAGACATCAAGCCCAGATTCTTTCAGAAATTCCCGTATCGTAGCGGATTTATATGCCGGTGCGTTATCATGGAGTAATTTGATGCAGCGGACGCCGGTGCGCGGTCTGAGTTTCTGATAGAAATCAACAAGTTGAGCAATAACGCTTTCGTTGTAGAACTTTCTAGTGACAAAACTACCTTTTAGGACTGGAATTTGAAGAATTGGACCTTTCAAATCAAAGAATATCGCATACAACATGCGATTTGATGTTTTGCAACGGCGCGCAATGACAGGTCCGTCGCACTAAGATGAAACCCAAACCTTATTTTAGCCTTAGATTCAGGTTCCGAATGATAGATCCAGGTTTAATCACCTGTAACTATCTCTTCCAAACGACGTGGGTTACATTTATCACATTTTTATATCATTTGTCTAACCCGACTTTGTTTCTGCTCTCCAGTCAGCAAATGGGGTATTCAGCACGCGCAGACCATACGTAGCCAAATCCGTTCACGTAAGATCTTCAAATACACTAGACGAATGAATGCTAGTTAATTCTTCTATCTCTGGCATGGAATAACCTGCGTCTTCCCCAATTAACGTTTTCACGGTAGCAACGTTATTGTCCGTCAAAACGGAAACCGGCCTTCCTCCTCGGGGGTAATTTTCAGTTGTCTCTCGGCCATCGTTAAAACTACGTACCCACTTGCATACTGTAGCATATTTTAAAGCATCATTTCCATCAACGTTCTGCAAATCAGCATGAATTTCTGTCGGGGGATACCCGAGCTGTGCTCGAATCTTACAATATACCCTCTCTTCAGAGATTTTTCCATCCATATTGATCACTATTTTTACTATAGTTTATAGAACCACGTGTTGAAAATACCCAGCGCCACCACGTGCTGAAAATACCCAGCGCAGTGCGAACGTGGACCACGTGCGCCACGTACGGTTCGAGAGATGAATGTTTACACTAGCGTTGTGTAAAGAATCGTGTAATTTCATTATCGCGTTAAAAAGTCATAGGCTTACTCTACGAACTTAAAAAGCGTCCCTCGTATAATCTTATGTTTTGGCGAACCTCCTGTTTAAAAGTTCAAGGGCACTTGCGTAATTTGCCTTAGTCAGAGCAAATCCTTCAATGGTTCTAGCGGCCTCGCCTTTTGTTTGAGATCTCAAATGATAATAATTTCTGATCGACAGTCAGACTAACGTTAAAATGAATGGTAGATTCAAATGTGTCCCAGGAACTCTGCCATTTTAGAAAATCACCATCAATCGTCGGGAACGAAAGCTTCGGTAGTCTATGAAATTGTGATGATGGTGACGGCGTTGTGCTATAAGCAGTATTCACTAGCGGTTCAACTTGGGGTTCTTCATTACTCGTAGTTTGTTCAGGCTCAGTATTGGACAGTCTAGTGTGCTGGGAAATATGAATGTCGGACTGACTCTCTTCTCTGATTTCCCGTTCAGATTTATAAACTTTATATTATCTGAACTCGATACCTATCCCGAGTGAATACCCTTCGCTATTTATTACTTCTTCCTCTATTGATGTAGCATCAGTCTGAGATAAGATTTTCTCATTAAGTGCATTTATCACACGTATCTTTTCTTCAAGCGTGTACAGTATATCTGTAAATTCAAGAACATTATCACTTTTCTTTGCTTAAAGTTTCTCTTGACAACGCTTAACGAGACGTCTCGGGCTTTCACGTTGTGATATTAGTTTCTGTAAATTCATCCATTGTTGCCGGTTCCATCCTTTATTTACGTTTTTTTCCAAAAGTATAAACAACGAAGTGACGACAATGGCGTCATCTAAAGTGCGTAAACATTACATGAATATTGGCGTTATTTTCAACAAGAGGTTAATGAGAAAGTTATGAATAAGGCACTGGATAGACGTAGAAAAGAGAACTGAGGAGAGAGTAATGAGTAAGGGAGTGGATAGCCATAGAGAAGACGATTGAGTAGAGAGTAATGAGTACGGCAGTGGACAGCCATAGAGAAAAGTATTGGGAAGAGAGTAATGAAAAAGGCAGTGGAGGGCCATAGACAAAAGGATTGAGGAGAAAATTATGAGTGAGGGAGTGGATAGCCATGGAGAAGAGAATTGAGGAGAGATTACACATGTTATGGTATCCGACACCAATTTAGAAACTACTAAAGTCACATATACATCTATCTTAACACTAGTCTTAGCCTTGATGTAACTGATCTTTGGGGTTAAAAGCAAGCTAAGGAACAAGTTTATTTATTAAAGTATTCACTGAAAACTTACCTTGCGCAGTGTAAATGAGAAGAACTAGTAAAAACCTTTCCAACAGCATTATGGAGAGCCAGCTTCGTGTATAAAATCCTCCTTGCATGCAGCAAAATTATGTTGTAATTTTAAGTTGTATTTTAAAGGTGGTATAAATAACGACATTGGTATTCTTAGTAAGTTATAAATTTTTCAACTGTTTATTAACCAATCGTCATACTTTTTAAACCGTTTTATGAGTTGACCTGTTTTCGATTGTTATTTATTTTTTTACCTGATGGTTTTTATATTTTTCTATATTTTACATGCGTAGTTTGGTTTTTAACCTGATTACGCTTTATTCACACTTAACTTTGTATTCGGCGCCGTATGACCTATTAAGTGTCGGTGTGCCGTTAAATCCAAATAAATAAATAAAATAAATACTCTAAAAGCTCAATTATAAGCACGAAAGTGATCTCTGCTAAAATAGATACATACGTCAGAGCGGATTTCCTGGATTACGATATGACCATAGACATATAATAAGTTTGTTTATTGTTTGTTTATTGGGTTTATCGTCCCACCAACAGTATTTCAGTTATCTGGAGACGGTGTCCACTTGAAGCAGATATAGTGCTGCCTTCACTGTGCATAGCATGCCGTGAACACCTGGCATGATACCACACTCAGTCACATTATCCTGACACCGGGCCAACCAGTCGTGGAACTACCCTTATATTTGCTTGAGCGTTAGCAAGGGAGCTAAACCACTACCATTTTTAACGACTTTGGTATGTCGCGGCCCGGGATCGAACCCGGGGCCTCCCGTACCTGGAGCCGACGCTCTACCGATTGCGCTACCAGGTCCGGTATATAATAAGTACTATATGCCTATGATAAAACGTAATCTCAAAAGTGAGTTGTGAAGTAGTTTTCCTAGTTAAAAATAGTTATCTCTGCAGCGTGGCTCAGATAGGAAATATCTGTTTGCAGTATAGAATGAGGATTTATGTTCCAGTGTTCACACTGATCCAGGACATCAATGAGGAGCATTTTGCAAGATTTTTGTCAGGTAACAATGACTTATTTTGTTATTTGATAAATATATTTTTGTCCAGTATGTCGGATACTACCTTTAACGTCTATCTACATGAGCTGTATTTATTTTCCGGTATATTTTGTTATTTCTGTATGTCACAAGTGCTTCAAGTATTGTTTAAGTGTAAGTCACGTTAGAATCCGGAAACTTTGAATCTTGTTTTGTCCTATTCGTCATCTCTCGGATGCATGTATGTTGTCGGATCACCTCGGCCATTTCCTTTAATGGGGCTACTTTTGCGAACTACATTTTAGTCATATTCTTCTTCTGACTTCGGCGAATAAAACATGGAGATTCCAGTGTCAATGCACCAGATACATCCGAGGGATGATTGTACAGAGTACGGAATTACCCGAGGAGTTCCGACTGTGTACTCGTGAGATTTTCAAAGAATGAGCTGGAAATGTTATTTTTAGCTGCACCATCAATATCCAACAGAAATGTATTTACGTCTTTTTAGCTCAGTAGCTAACACTCGGGGAGAATCACAGTGTTTCAGATTAATGTGTCTAATTCTAATTAATTCCATTTACTGATACACAAACATTTACATGCTCTGTCCAGTTAGCTATTCAGACATATTTCACACAACGTTCTTGGTAACATATTTTCAGAAGAGAAATGCTGATCAATAGATGTCTGGTGTTGTTTCGCTTCTAGCTCTTTCGCTCCCGATACTTCTACGATCATCATTATTGGGCTACCATTCTGACTTGTCAACTGTTATTTCTAATATTTATTTGCAAAGCGATTTTTTTTATCTATGTGTAATTTTAAAGCTTGACTTTTTAAACTTTCATTTGTGTCGATAAACTGGTAATAAAACCCCTGTGTGGCAGGGCATTTTAATTCACTTAAAACATATAGTAGTACAGTATGCGCCAGGTGTAGGCTGCAAAAATTGGCTCTGTGAAATTATAATTATTTCAACAAGAAATACTTGACGGATTACTGTGAAATTTGTCATGAGTGTCTATGAATGTGTCATGATATACTATTTGTGTGGAATAAGTTTGCAGTTTTTGGGAAATTTGGAATATATTAACATAACTGATATTTCAAGTGAAGTTTCAAAAATGTGTATCTTGCCTAAGGAGGATTTAGCTCATCAGTGTTTACCAGGGCTTATCCAGTATAATAGGTGTAGCCTACACAATATTAGACGATAATCACCAGCAAACTTGATCCATGTGTACTAGAAACATTGAAACAGCTAGACATACTACAGCAATATAGGGGTACTAGAGGGGGTCGTGTAAATGAAAGACGAATATGGGACACAAATGATGGAGTTCACCTTCATAATATTCGAACATTAGCTCAGAATATATCAACGAGAAAAAACATATATTGAACATAGACAAAATCTCACAACAAACAGTGCTAATCCTGACAACTTGAAAAAAAATAACATTTGAACCACTCTCTGTTTGTAAAGGGCAAACTAAGATTAAAATCTGTTGTCACAATTCAAGATCAGTGAAAAACAAGACTTTGGCCTTTTCTGATTACATCATGTCCAACGATCCATCGCTGTGACATAAACGTTGCTTGGTGGTCCGGGTGACGAAGCGTGTATCGCCGAATTAGTGCCTAATGGATACAAAATTGCCCATGTTCCTCGCCAAGGTCGTGGCGGTGGAGTAGCGGTTATTTACCAGGCACCCATAAAACTCACTATCCTTGCATCTAGTCGCAATACTAATGTTTCGTCGTTTGAATATATAGACTTCATCATCACTGTAAAAAACCTTTCTCTACGATTGGCTGTGGTATACAGACCGCCCCCAAACAAACAAAATGGCCTTAAGACTAGTACATTTCTTGATGACGAATTGCCGACATATCTTGCAAACTTTACGACTGCTGAGAACGATATTATTGTTGGGAGATGTTAATTTTCACCTAGACAATCTGTCAAACCCTAACACGGCAAAATTCAAAAGTGTTTTGGAGGCGTGTGGCATGCGACAACACGTCACTGAACCAACTCATGTAGCAGGCCACATACTAGGTGTGCTTATTACCAGAGATACAGACACAACTGTATCAAATGTAGAAATATCTGACCCTGGACTCTTAGGCAATAACGGGAATACGCCTAGCGATCACTTCGCTGTTGTATTTAATGCTAGTGTGTCAAAACCACCACCAGTTCGAAAAATTGTGACTTACAGAAAATTAAAATCGATAGATGTTAATGATTTTAAAACAGATATTTTGACATCAGATATTTAAAATAGTGTAAAAGAAAAGCTCCAATGTTGATGAACTAGTTGATGCCTATAACAATGGCATTTCTTTCCTCCTTAACAAACACGCACCTCTCAAGTCCAAGAGCATTCTACTAAGACCAATGAATCCGTGGTATTTCCCAAGAACTTCATGATGCTAAACATTTAAGACGCCAGTTAGAGCAAAAGTGGCGATTGACTGGATTGGCAATTGATCACGCAATTTACAGAAACTGTTACTAATAAGCTTCTTAATATGTCCAAAGTCAAATACTACACTGAGAAAGTAGAGCTTTGTGGGCGTGACATGAAAGACCTTATCAAAATGACCCGCCATTTGATGGGAGAAACCACAGTTGTGCTGCCATCTGGTAATCCTGCAAACGTTCTTGCACAAGCCCTTAGTGACTTCTTTGTCGATAAGGTTGAAGGCATACAAAGTGATATAGCCAGGACAAAGTCTCACCAACAAACAGATAGTGTTGTCCCTGAAGCTCCTTTCAATGGAGAGCAATTTTCAAACTTTTCAGTAGCCTCCGGTATAGCAATTTCAAAGATTATTCGCAATTCTCCCAACAAATCCTGTTAACATAACCCCAATCCAACATGGCTGCTGAAAGATTGGTTAAATGAACTATATCCATTGATCACCAAAATCATTAACTCTTCACTTGAGGAGGCCTATGTACCACCAGCTTTTAAAAGTGCTAGAGTTAGGCCTTTAAAAAGACATGGTTAGATAAAGAGGTTATGAAAAACTACCGACCTGTATCTAATTTACCTTTTGTCTCAAAGATTCTCTTGAAAGACACCTATCTGCACATAAACTTCATGAAGAGCGTCAGTCTGCTTATAAGCAGTTCAATTCAACAGAATCTGCTTTATTATGTGTAAAAAATGACATTCTCCTTTCTCTTGATCAGAATGAAGCTACTGTGCTAGTCATGTTGGACTTATCCGCTGCTTTTGATACGATCGACCATAGTACCCTCCTTTGCCGACTTGAACAACACTTCGGCATAGTAGGCAAACCTTTACAATGGATGAAATCGTATCTATGTGAGCGTCATCAAACTGTCTGCGTCAATGGAGAACTGTCAAAACCTGTACGTATGACATTTTCTGTGCCACAAGGGTCTGTTCTTGGCCCGAAGAATTACATCATGTACACTAAACCGGTGGGCGCTATCTGTCGGAAGCATAAACTTCAACATCATTTCTACGCTGACGATTCGCAATTGTACATGGCGTTTAAACCAAAAGAAACGCAATTCATTTCACGCAATGAGACCTTGCGACGGATTGAAACATGCCTGAATGACATCATACTATGGATGAATAATAACTTTCTCAAACTCAATGCGGACAAAACAGAGGTAATTGTCTTTGTACCAAAACGAAGTGACGTTGAAGGTCTAACTGTAAGGGTAGGCAATTCTGTAATAAAACCATCAACAACAGTTAGAAACCTTGGTGCCGTACTGGACTCTCATTTAGACATGGAACAACATGTGAACTCAGTTTCTCGTTCATACTTCATGCACATTCGACAAATAGGTCAAATTCGTAAATACCTGACTGTTGATTCAACAAGAACCCTGATTAACTCGTTAGTGACATCAAGACTAGATTACTGTAAATCGCTGCTATATGGATCTCCTAAGTACGTTCTCAACAAGCTCCAAAATTTTCAAAATACGGCGTTGTAACCAGGACACCACGTACTTGCCACATAACCCCTGAATTAAAGGAACTACATTGGCTTCCCGTGCACATCAGAGTCGAGTACAAACTCCTTACATATGTGTTTAAGGCGCTTCGCGGACGGGCACCTACCTACATACAAAACATGCTAGACATTTATATCCCATCCAGACAACTTAGGTCCCAGAATGATTGTTTAACGCTTGTTGTGCCGCGTAGTAGGACTGTGACTTACGGTGATCGCGCGTTTATGACGCCAGCCCCTAAACTCTGGAATCCCCTACCTAATTCACTTAAAAGCTGTGAAACTCTAACAGTGTTTAAGAGAACACTTAAAACTCACTTTTTTAAAAGGTTTTATGTGGACTGATTATTTTTTGTACCAGAATCGCTTTCTAACAAATTCTTTAGTCTTCCCTGTATTTTATTTTAATGTGTGACTTGAGCAATATATATGTTTTATTTTGTTTTTAAATATTGTATAATTTATTTGGTTACACTGTACAGTACTTTTGAACGTGTTAATGTACATGAAAAAAGTGCTTAAGAAGTTTGGTATATAATAATAATAATAATAATAATAATAATCCTTACACGGCACTACATTGTGGAAAAATCCGTCTTTCTGTCTTACAAAGAGAAATCAGAGGCCCGAAGGGCCACAGTGTCTGCTGAAAAGGACAGTAGATTCTCCAGGTAGGCATATGTGTCAGCGTTGTTGGTGATCAGTTTGTTGTTCAGATCAATGCTATTAAACAAGCTGTGAAAGCAATTGAACATATCCTAACCCATATACTACTTGACGAGGCTGGCCACGATATACTGGAATAATCTTTAATGTTGCTTTCTTCTAAAATGAAGCTTCACCATCGACTTTCCTTGAGTAAACTGAAATGGTTCACCTTTGTCGCCTCTTATATTAATTTGGATCTCATCGAAATGAGATCTGCTTTCCGGCACATAATAAAGATTAAGAAATTCTATTTGCAAATGTGGATTACTTCCTGCTTTTGTTGCCTAAAGGAACGACGCGTAAAACATGTGCTTCCACATCAACAAATAATGAATGTTCTGCCATATCTATGTAAACACACAGATGATTCACTCCCATGTCAAGATCAACTCCGTACTTGAAATCGTGTTGTCTTTTTTTAGATAGACTGGTATTTTGACTTCGCCAAGTTTAATCAGTAAACTGGGAAGAAATTTCAATCCGATTTTCTTTCCACTGTTTCCTTTAAACTTAAGTCCAGGCCAAATGCGATGTTTCTTTGCTCCAACTTCGATTAATCGGCTTTCTTATTGACTTCGTCGATTCTTTTCTACTAGATGTTGAGGTGTCACATTGATACCTTCTGGAATACATACTCGAACGGCCCCTTTTTCCCCTGTTCATCATCAAGTTCAGAAGCGTCTTGGATTTTTGCGAATTCTGTGATGTAAAAGAACCTTTCTTCATCAGTAACATTTATAACTTCTGTATGTAGGATCATTTTCACGAGATACATCTCTTAAATCTGTTTGTCGATATCAATTGACTTAGCAAGTTTGGTGTGAAAGCAACATTGTTATTGTGGGGATACAACGACAACGAACTGTCGCTGAAAAGAGTAATGTAGAACGAATTCAATGATAAAGATGAGCACAATTTGCGTTACAAATTGTATTTTATTTTAGGTGTGTCCAATTTCTGTAACTCAGCGTTCACACTAATACTTCTTGACTCTGAGACATGGTGTTAGCACTCATTTGATTTATACTATATGCGATTCTGGGATCCACATGTCAACCTTTGAAGGGTATCCTTACCAATGTACTTTAAATTCTCTGTTAGACTTCCCATCTACACGTCTTGTCCGCCGATCTAAGATTGATTCCACTATGTAGAATTCTTCGTCTTTCATACTTTCATACGCTAGATTTCATCTTTGTAGAAAGATCTAACAATCGCCTCTTCTCCCAAATCCTCTAGTTTAAATAACACTGGATCTATTTTGTTGACACGAATCACTGTGAACAATTCGGTAGTCCATTTAGGAAGATAACCTTTGTCAAAAGTTCGTTTCGTCTTGTTGATGCACAAAACCTCACCCACTTTCAAGTCTGCTGAATTGGTCTTGGGTTGTTTGCCATACAATATCTGTGTTACTTTTTGTGTAGTTTTTTCAAATCGAAATAATACCATATTCTTTTCTAATGACATTATTTTTCAAAGACGTCACTTCTTTCGTCATAACTTATTATAGAAAATATCAGCGCTTGGACAATTTGTATTCAAATAGATCGTTTTTCTTTTCATTGCTTGCATTTGAGAAACTCGTCAGGAAGTGCGAGGTTAGAGCTCTGTAAAACCGGTTTAAGCACCCCATTCGGTCCATATTGCCGACTGACCGTTCCAAGGCGGTTAGGTAACTGTCGGGTTTGCTCTTTTCGTTATATGACTCATCACAAATTTGTTCTTACTTTTCGCTTGGCTTGTATGTGAAATACCTTTGGTCTTTGCCTTTTCGAAGTTTGGTATATTTTGCAATGCTCATAGGACTTTGTCATATATTCTTATTCATGTTTGTTCTCCGTTAACACATCCACATAACGTCGAGTCTTGTGATTTGTAAAGTATTTCCACATTCTTGACATCAGTGTTCGTTGAAAACGTTTATCAACACTTCCTTTGGTCTCAGAATTTTCAGACGTAAAGAAATGAATGTTTGTCAAAAAATGATTTAAACTCTTTTCTAAAAAAATCCCGACCTTTATCCATTTGTAGAGAAAGTGGTTTGCGATCTTTCAAGATAGACTTGAAAGCTTGTTATGTGTCGTACAATGTTTATCAACAATCGGCACCGCCCATTCATATTTTGAAAATACATCGATGACATACAGCAAGTACCGATAAGGTGAATTATGGGTGTGCACGGATTGAAGATCTGCTAGATCAGCTTGCCATTGGTGATCGATACCTCCTACCACAGTCTGTCGCCGTTTAAATTTTCGACGTATTGGTTTGTGCAAGGTATAAGTTCTTTGACTTCTTAACCAACCTCAAACATAGGCTATTGTGTTTGATTCAATGCGTTGTTTTGCGGCCTTATAACGTTCTTGTATCCCTCTATAGTCTGATGATTTCTCTGGATCGTAGTACAACTGATGTAGAAGTGCTTCCTTGTTAAGAACGAGTCCAATTTCATCTGATGAAGAAGCTCCTCTGGTTCTTTTTAATATGTTTTGATTTTTTTTTTCTCTTTTTGAAGGTATATAAGCAAAACTGTCGTAAAATGAATCTTCCCATACTCCTCGTCATCATCCTCAAACGACCTCCTTGGGAAATCTAAGCCCTCTTAAAAATCCCACCCTTTTGAATTCGAACCATTTCTGTGTCGGAGCACATCATTGATAAGGTCGATGATGTTAGACCTTGACTAGGTTTTCCTTAATACTCTAACACACCATGTTTATCCCATCTTTTGTTGGGATGATCCTGTATCATGTTTAGCAAAAGAGTATAATTACGTCGCATTGTTTGTAGAACACTGTCCATGATTCGATCTTTCAATGTCATCGGTTTAGGGGTCTCATTCTCTAACTCCGTCTTTGTAAATTTGACCGGCCCAAGTGCTTGTTTGTGCAATACTTGAAATTGATGCAATACTTGTCCAATTTTTTAGCTTTTCCGACTCCGACAACTCATAATCATCTAAAACACCATTGATTTCTTTTTGCAAAGATGGGGTTCGGTTTACTTACTTGTGCTGATGGTGGTAATCGTGGACATTGTTCATTCTTCCATCTGTTGATTTCTTCGAGTAATCGAACGGAAACAATAGCCATTTTCTTTATATTTTTCGTATAATTTACCAGCTAGTGGTAGTATCGCTTTGGCTTTAAGTGGTACAAGGACAAGCATAGAAAGAAACCCTAATTTCTGATTCAGAATAATCTTCTTCTTTTTCACTGACACTTTCTTATTTGCAAGCTGTCGAAGTTGTTGACTCTTTGGGTGCAACTTACGCTTCTGTGGCTGTGACAATGGTACATTTCCTTTTAAAGCGTTTAGCAGCATTCACTAAAACACTTCATTGGTTCTGCTGGGACTTTTTTAATAATCTTCTTTCGAAATTTTGGTGATGCTTCGGTCAAAGCAAGCAGCATCTTGCTATGTTTGCAAATAAGAGGTTGTTAACGCTTCATGATGTAAAGATGAAATGAACCAGTAGAAAATAACTCGTCTTTACATATACAAAAGGTCATGTTGACAGTAATTTAAAAACTGGGAATGGGAGAAAATATAGAACTGCCAGACCAAGATGGTATAGATGGTTAATCTGGTAAAATAAGCGATGAGCTGATGGATCTTCGACTTAATTCAGCCAGGCTTCTTCAACGGTTGGAGTTTCGATTTGATCTAGTCGGGCTTGTTGAGCTGTTGAACGGTTTGTGCTTCGAGCACTGGGAGTAATTTTATGAAAAGAAAGTCCTTGGTCTATGCATGAAACTTTGTGGCATTGGCGCTTGAGGTGTTGATGATGTTAGTGGTGAGAATAGAGCCACTTTAGGTGTATTAGGAGGAGCAACACGATGTAATACAAAGGGGGATATTTTCGGTGTACCCGTTGTTTGCTGCCACTTTCTTGGGACTGTATCAAACCGATTACTGATTTTGGGTGTGTGTGTGTGTGTGTGGGGGGGGGGGGGGGTTGCTTCTTTCTTGCTGTCTTTTGACATGTCGTTTTTCCGCTGATCTTTATGCTGGTTGTTTCTTCGCTAATCTTTCTACAGGTTGCTTAATTTTGGGTAATTTGCGTCTAGTTGTTGGATTGTAGTTACGCACATCTTTAGTTTTATTCAATCGCAAAAGGGTACGAATAATAGTACCAGCAAGACATCCACCTAGGTTCTAGAATAACTTTTCGTTTTGTGGCCAAGTCCACTTGTTGATCCGCTAATTGACTCAGTGTATTTTTATGTCGTTCCATGCAATTAATGTTTGTTTTGGCACATTGACTTTCTTTTCTAAAATTAGGCGAGCAGCTAAGGTAAATTATTTGATCATCTCAGTCAATCCAGACTCTACCATTACAAGGCGTTTTGTCAGGCCGTTTCCGCCGACTTAATGATTCCAGAGCATTTATCACGCTGCAAGGTGAGTTTTAAACGGCTATGTTGCTACGAATGATAAAGAAGTGAATAGCTAGCTCTGTTTTTATACTCTGGTGTAAATAATTATACAACGATCTTCACCTGTGTACCATCGATGGAACACTTCAGATCTCAGGCGAGAAGCATCTGGTGTGTATGGATGAAAATCTATCAGTAGATATCCATGAGATACATAGGTTGTATCTTGATATGCCATCACTTAATGAGGCAACTGAATTTGATTTGCTTACACTTTAATTTGTTGTTTTTCTCTTGTATTTTGAAAGAGTGTCATGTAGTGCGCATTTAAACTGATCGTTTGGCTTGCTTTAGACTGTTGAAACATATTTTGTTTGATGTATATTTCGGTAGCATTTCTATGGTGCCCCTTTCTTTTGAACCGCAGATTAATTTGTTCCTTATCTTTTCTCACTAACATATCATTAAATATGACTAAGTGTGGTAAGGTTATGTCACCGACAATTTCATCATCATCTTCAGGATACCTTGAATAAATTTTATAGTTTCGTTTTCTTGTAACTTTCTTCTAACGTATGCGGATTGCCATTCTTTGTAACACCAAACAGTGGAATTGTGTGAAATAATTCAGTTTTTTACTCACTTAACTTTTTAACAAATTAAGTTTTTGAACCTCTTGGATCAGAAATGAAAATGTTACAAGGCTTTCGAATGAGCAGACTTGACTCCATGATGATCAAACACCATTCCCAATACAACCATATATGTTATGAACATATGTTGATTTCAAAGTAATATATGCATCTGTTAATATAGTCTATGATCAAGACACATGATCATAACCAACAACTGTTTTTGTCTGTCTATGATCTAGACATATCATCACGCCCATGTTATGGCACTTCATCTGTCCATTTTCTCAACCTAGCATCTTCCATATTGGGATGTTGTATTGGTCGGGGTCATAGATGTACATACAACTATCGGTGTCAAAGTACAAGACACGAACTCCGAGCTTTTCTAGTTGGTTGTAGAGTTCAAGTCGTGCAGTATCGGTCACGAAGGTTGGCACAGCTGAGTTAGATGATGAATGGGATTGAGCCTTGTCTGTGATGTTCGGGTAATACATCAGCATGAAGAAGTCATGGTCGAAAAACTCGGCGAAGTGTACAGTGACCTTACGATCACTCAATAACTCATAGAAACGACACAATTTGTCCACATACTCAGTCTTGGATTGAACGTTTTTTCTGAGCATTCATACCCAACAGGCAATTCAACATGGTTTTGGCGAAGGCACGTTTGCCAGGGTTCTTTCCCACTTTGTCTAGTATCAATTTGATAGTATTCGTCTGTGAACTTTGCTGTTCCGTTTTCACACATTCTGGATACCCGCTTGCCTCCTGTTTTAACTTCAGGTATTTGTCGATGTATTTTCTGTATACCTCATCATTCTATGATTTCCAATGACAAACATGGAAGACATCCAACACTTTGTATTCGATTTCGATTGCTCTGGCAAGTTCAACACTGTTTCAAGTTCCAGTCAAACAGCGCTGGTTAAGGCTGTGTTTGCATGCCTGACACCTTTCTTCTGCACAGATTCTACACAGCGTCAACACCATCTTGTTACTATAAAAAGGTAGAAATTGTAGATAGAGGTCTTGTGGTGGTATCACTCTACATTTGATTGGCCCCTTTGTTTTTCTTGTTCTTGTTTCGATCTGTTCCTGGCTCAAGATCTCATGATGTCCAACTGAACACTCTCTGTACTTGCTGACATATGGGTACAGTGAGCAAATAACAGCGTACTTGATTTCCTGTCAGCTGTTTTCATTCACTTCATGATACGATTTAATGGCATTGGTACTCCAACCAAACAGTGCATTTCTTGGCACAATCAAATCTTGTAAGCGGTAGAATCGGTCAATCAATGCTCTGTATTCTGGATCTGTCTTGCATTTCTCATCAAAATTCCATTCCCACACCACCTCCAACTGGTGCCGCAATTCATTTAACTGTGTGTGGGTATCACCGCAGAGTTGCGCCATGGTTTGTAACTTGTAACTGTTCATGGTGTCGCTTGCAGCATCTTGGACATCCATGTGTCCAGCACCACATGAACTCGTACACCGAGTTGTTTTCTTGGTCGAATCCATCTACGTAGTATGGTCCGATCTTGACATCACCCCCATTCATTGCCTGTTGTATGGTCTTATTGGAGGAAGCACTGATAGCTTGAATCCAACGAATTCCTTTTATCGAATATCGGGTACTGTTTGGATAGCCTGCGTCCGAAATGACACCTAAGGTCTCTGCATGCATTTAGCTTTTTTCGCAAGGCTTTGTGACATACTTGAGCGAGGGTGGTAGCCTCGGTGAATGGATCAATCTGATCGCTAGCCAACAGTTCCTTTCTAAATTCTCCACATCCACGTTTCAGGTTATCAACGTCTGATTTGCCGTACTTTTCCATTTCTTTTGAACGCTAAATCTTTCGTGCTGTTGAACTCGCTCATTGTACCACGTCAAAAAGACTTCTCGCTGCGTTTGTTGCCTGCGGTCTGGTCGATAGAATGTCATTGGTATATATTCTCAAATGTAGTTTTCATAGGTTTTAGTATTGGCGTAGAATGGAAATCATCCCTTTGCCATCTCCGTCAATCCGAATGTCTTTGGGAATGCCGCTAAGGGCATGTTGAGAAAACTCAATGAGTCGGTGAATCGAACATCATGAGCTTTCGTCATAAGAATCTTGCTTCCTTTCATACCCATCTCAGGTTTAACTGTATCGTAGGTGCTGTGCGTCATATTATTGTGAGTTGTGAGCGATCACGGTCTTTTGTTATCGACTTTTAAGCACAGAACGACAAGGTCGTGTTCTAACTAATGTTTATTAAGTTCCAATAACAACACACATATATATCAGAACTAATTATAGATTAACAATGGAAGCTGGTATTAAAGAGGCAATCTGAGCGTGAGTACATTTAACTTGTAACTGACTCTAGCCAGTGAGGCAGATACCTTATATGTATGCAACATACAGCATGCGGTATGAAATAGACTGGCTACAATAAGATAGTCATATCATAAAACATCTCCCTCTTTTAAAATTGTTATTAAAATCAATAAAATAATTTTTATTAAAAAACTAAGAATATGAACGTGTCCCTTTAATATAAGTCATTCGTTATCAATTTTTACACCAGCAATAATTTGTTCCTAGATAAACCCAAGTTTCAAATATTAAGTAGACACCCCTTTTGATTACAAGTGGTGTTAATGTTCTCCAATTAACATCGCCTGTTATCTGTCTGTGCTGATATTCATATTGTTTATAGATCCAAGATTTATCTGGGTTTCGCGTGTCTCCCAAATCTGGTGGTATATACCTGTAAGTCAAGTTTATTTACACTTTGCTCTGAATGTGGTGAAGTCTGTGGTGGGTCTGATATTTCACATTTGTCAAACATTCCAGAATGGTTTTGGGACGGCACCGTGGGTGTGTGCTTATCACAATTGTAGCATCCTGCTAAGTTCTAAAAATCAAGCTATGGTGTTTGAACAATTGGCTCATCTGTTTTTATGAGATGACGTCTGTTACGTCTGTACGAAACGCCATCTGGGGTTTTAACATGATATGATCTATCCCTGTGTTTCCTTGAAACAATAACTGGTTTCCATTTCTAATTTGCATTTTGCATCCTTGCTGAATTCCCAATATCAAGTTTAAGGAGTGGCTTTGCATTTTTGTCATTATACTTCTTTCCCTTCTTCTTGTTTGACTCAAGTTTCTGATTTACTTCCTCTGGGCATCAAATTTGACTTGCTAGTTGGTGCAATTGATCTGAGCTGTCTACCCATTAATAATTCGGAGGGAGTGTAACCAATATCTAATGGGGTATTTCTGTACTCAAGAATACCAAGGAGAGCGTCTCTCTTTAATGATTTTGCTTTTGAATCCGTTTGCAGATTTTGACATATAATTTACTGAATCCATTTCCGGATGGATGATTTGGACTTGGAGTGTTATGATTAAAATCATAACTCTTTGCGAATTCGACGAACTCAGAGCTACTGTAACACGGTCTATTGTCTGATACAACTACTTCAGGGATTCCAAATCTTGCAAATATACCTTTCATACGATTGATGACTGTATTGCATCTCAAGTTTGGCAATTATTTAACCTCAAAGTAATGGGAGTAGTAATCTACTACAACAATGAAATTCTTGTCATTCCAAGATAACAAATCTGTGGCAACAATTTGCCAGGGACATTCTGGTGTCTCGTGTGACATAAGTGGTTCCCTTGCATTAGAATTTCGATGTTCTAAGCAAATTTGGCAGTTAAGCACTAATTGCTTAACATCACTTGAAATCCAATGCCAAAACATGATAGTGCGAGCTCTGGCTGAGGACTTTTCTACACCCATATGACCTGTGTGAGTAATATCGAGCATGTTTTTTTCTCAAAGCACGTGGCACAACAATTTTGTGACCTTTCATTACAATGCCTTCAACAACAGTCAAATCATCGCGATAATACCAGTTATCTGATACGTGTGAATGACATTACTTTTTGTGTTAGGCCAACGAAATAATATCACTTTTTTTCAGGTGCGACAACTGCTGGTCTATGTCAGTACAACGCCTTATTTCTTGCATTACGGGTGAGTTAGTCATGACCATATTGACAAGCAATTCTGCATATTGAAATAGTTCTGGGCAACTGTCTGATAATGGCTTCCTTGACAACGTGTCAGGGACGGAAATGTCTTTCCCCGGTCTGTATCTAACCTCTATGTCATAGGGGTTCATTTGTTCCTGGGCGTACTCGTACGTTTGGCATATCTTTACAGTCTTATAAAGTGTTAATTTATCTCCTTCAGTTACTAGTTTTTCCCTAATCTTCTCAGAGTTTATCCCACTTCTGACACCATCTATTGTTATCGGCTTTTAAGCATAGAACGACAAGATCGTTTTCAAACTAATGTTTATTAAGTTCCAATAACAACACACACACACACACACACACACACACATATATATATATATATATATATGAGAACTAATTATAGATTAACAATGGAAGCTGGTATTAAAGAGGCAATCTGAGCGTGAGTAGGCCTACATGTAACTTGTAAATGACTCTACCAAGTGAGGCATCTACCTTATATGTACACTACATACAGCATGCAGTATGAAATAGGCTGGCTACAATAAACTAGGCATATCATAACACCGGTTGTACCTTTATGATTAGTTTAAAACAGCTAAGCACAAAATTGGTCAAAATGCTTCACCAACAAATATCATCTCCCTCGGTTCATCAAAAGCTTCGCGTCGCTGGCATAGTTCTACTTCTAGTACTGATTGACACATATGCAGTCACCACAACCTCGTTGAGCAACAAAAAAAAAGTGTGGTGCATGCTCTCCCGAGTCAAGCGACATTCAAAATCAAAGAAGATAAAATGGCACTTTTGCTGATTTTACGTTTTCTGGTTCACTGTAGGTGGGAAAGTAACACTCATGATCAGCACCGACTACTATCTTGCAGTAGTACTTGCACTTTTTAGTACCGGGACAAAGATAGTTCTTTTGTGCTCACAACATAATTGTTACACTTTTCGCAGTTTCACACCTTTTCACAAATACTTTTTGTAGATTTGCAAGTTTTTGCTTTGTGTTGATAAAAGACACCTGACAGAATGTCCCTTTACACGGTTTAGTTATTGCCTGCTGCTCTGGTACTTCTTCAGCTAGTTTGGGTAACGGCTTGTTGCTTGCTATTTACAAACTAACTTCGGTGCAAGTATTTTCCCGTTTTTGCAAATGTATTTCAACTGAAACATCTTTGATATTACGTTTGCATTTGTGTTATAATGGGAGAAAGGGGTGCACCGACAGCCCAGCTTCGTTTGGAGTGGGTTTACGGTTACAGAGGTCACCAGTGTCGGAATAATCTCTTCTACAACGCAACCAAAGATGTTGTTTACTTCGTTGCCGGTGTAGGCATCGTGTTTAATCCCCGGGATAATAAACAGCGGTTTTTTCTAGGGCATGATGATGACATTTTGTGGTACGTGATTCCGTTTTTATGCTTGAACTCTGTTCAATCTCAAATTCACTTTTAACTTTATCCTTGCATGCAATGTTGATAAAATTCCAAACAATTTCGCTTTGCTGCAAAAATTCTACTTTCGGTTAAACTCGAGTTATGTCCCTTTCCTGAATACCTCGACAGCTGTCATTCAGCATCAGCAGCTTGTCTGCTCTTTTGTGTACATGCACACACACTTAAGGATTACTCTTTGAAATAAATGTACAAAGCTTGTAATTGTTCGGGTTATTTTTTGCATGTGCTTGTTATTACATTAATTTGAATTCATGTTTGGACTTGCATCATAGATAGATACTATTCAAACACTGCTCCTCTGATAATAGCATGGGCGGATCCAAGATTTTTTTCAAGGGTGTCATACAAGAGGTGCTGGCTATCAGGGGTGGTGAAATGAATAGTCAATGTGGTCAATTTGGCAATTCCGATGAAAGAAATTTTCACTTTAACTTGTCCGTGGATGACAAAAACATTCCAGCGGTGTATATTTATAGAAATTATTTGTAGTGCATTTCAGATGTTAAGCTGACCTTCATGAAAATTATGTTTTTTTACATAAATAATTTAATTTCAATATGTTTTTTAGACATTTTAGGCATAAATAAGTGCTTACTCATTATATCAGTAGGACTGGACACATTTAGCAATAAACTACTAGTGACAAAAAGACGTGACACACCCTAAAATGTTAAAACAAATAGCATACCCACTCACCTCCCAGAACCCAAGCTGGATCCCCCCATAAAAAGTCAGATGTACATGCTTATCATAATATCTATTTATTGCTTTTAAATCAGTTTGAGCATGGTTCTAAATATTCATTTTCCAGTTAGATAATAAATAATATATTCTAAATTACTTTGTATCAGTCAGTAGATATATGAATATCGCTGAACAGTTCATGGAAGCTTTTTGAAAGCAAACCTTTTAGTACTTTTACAACTTATAAAATTAAAAAATGGCTGAATGATGGTTGTTTCCAGAACCACATCTTGATTATTTCTACAAGTACAAGTTTTGTATGATTCTAAATTAAGAAAAAAAAGAAACAATTTTGATGAGTTTTTCTGAATCAGAGTCTGATTTCTTTCTTACAGCTTGACACTTCATCCTGATCGTACTTTGGTGGCAACAGGACAAACTGGCAAGCAACCGTACATTTGTGTGTGGGACAGTTCATCTCTTGAAACTCAGTCCCTCCTTAAAGATGGCCATACCAATGGTGTTGGCGGTGTATCATTTGATAGAGAAGGAAATGTATATATATATTATATTATTATAATATTATTTATTTAGCATTACAGATTAAAGCTAGTATGCAATTCATATGAAATTAATTTGAACAAATCATAAAAAATTCTGTTAACTTAATAGATATAAAGTTAGAAAATGTCATTGTAAACTGTAGAAGCTTAAGATTAATTATAAGATATTTTCAAGCAATTAAAGGATATTGCATTGTCACATTAATGACTTGTGTGTATATAAAAGTAACAGATAATGTCATGATTGACTTTTGAAGATTGATAAATACTTTTTATTTTGTGTTTATCTTTTTAAGTATTATAAATTGTGTAGGGGACATCCATGACATAGTGGTAAAGTTGGCAATTTGTAACTCCTCTGACTGCTTAGCCTCTAACTGAATGAGATCGAGTCACATTTGGGGAAAAAGACTTAATGTTGGAAGGTCTTCCAGCTGACTTGCGCCGGTGGTTCTACCCAAACGTGTGTCTGGGGTCTTCCTCCACCAAAAAGCTGGACGTTACTATAATGATCATAATTGGTAGCGGCAATGTATTTCAAAAACAAACAACAAAATATATAAATAGTATGAGTCATTTTATTGTTTATTCCCTACTTCAAGTGTTCATTTTTATGTTTAGCGACTGGTATCAGTTGGATTAGATACAAATGCTACAATCAATGTGTGGGACTGGAGAAAAGGGAAGGTTATTGCCACTGTGAGGGGCCATTCTGACAGGGTAGGTCTTGTTTGTCATTTACATTTTAAATTGATGTTGTTAGCTACTTCGATAAGGAGGTGTCACTTCAGTGAAGAATGTGTTTAAAAAAAGACAAACCTGTTGCAGGTAAAGGTGATTAGATCTTAATGGGTGACATATTGCGAGTAAGTTCTTTTACAAATAAGATTTACTCTTGAAAGAGAAGGTTTTAGCTATTATAATAAATAATATATTAAAAGAGCAAAATTAAATGACTGCTTTTTTTACAGATCTTTTTATAAAGAGATTAAAGATCTAAGAGAAAGGTTTTAGATAGGACTAGTTTCTACCTGAATTCTTGTTTTACTTAGGAAATTATATGTTAGCACAACAATATAATTGTAATTGTGCTTTCTTTAACTGAAATTATTTAATTAGTTTTCCCTGTGCTAATGACTTTAAGGAGTATTTCTCTACTAATGATAAAGGGAGACTATTTTTGAACTTAACTCTGTTAGATGCCTTTTAAATATATTTACAATTCATGTATTGCAAACACATGATGAGCTTACTGTTTTTGTAGGTGTTTGATATCAAGTTTAACCCATACCAAGACAATCAGATTGTGAGTTGTGGAGTGAAACATATCAAGTTCTGGACTCTGTGTGGAAATGCTCTCACTCCAAAGAAAGGTAAGTACACATCAAATATAGCTGGTTTTGTCAATCTACTTTAATTTTGTGAGAAATATTTCCTAGTGTAATTGCTTTTTATTTTGTGTTTTTCTTTTAAAATGAAAACATAGATAAGTATTATAAATTGTGTAGGGGACATCCATGACATAGTGGTAGAGTTAGCAATTTGTAACTCCTCTGACTGCTTAGCCTCTTAACAATATTTATAAACACAGCAGAAATGACAAATGCCGGAGTTTTTAATACATAAACGCACTAGCACAATTTATAAAGCATTGGCTCCTGATATGGAAGGCTCCAGATTCATACTCAAGACACGAAATACAAAAGTCAAAAGAAATGGTAGCAATATAGGTCAAGCAAACATGGGGCAGTTCCAGCACTGGTCCACTCATAGTCAAGATAATGTTTATTGGTTGTGGTATCATATCAGTTGTGCAATTCACTCTAATAACAACACTATTTCTGCTTTAATAGAATCCAGTCCCTGGATAACTGAATGATGGTTTGAGGGATGATTAGCATAACAAACAAATATTATCAATGCTAGTACAAGAAAACCGGACCTGGTAGCACAGGTAATGGAGCATTGACTTCAGGTATTAAGTCCCTGGGTTTGATTACTAGAGTTGTTACAAATATAAAGGTAATCTACAACTGGCTCAGTATAAGGATAATTTAATATTCGTGGCATGCAGACATGTGATATTTCCCGATTTCCCAGGAGACTCCCAATATCAAGGGTCTGTCTCACGCCTCACGCTGAACACATCAATTCTCCCGATTTGATGTTGCCAACAAAGAAGCTGCCAGCCGATCATTTGATGCGCAAGGTAACCTAATCCAAGCGACCAGCACCTGCGTGTGTATGTGTGCTGCTAATCAGAACAGATCACTGCCTATCATTGAGCGTATCGAGTGTTCATTGGTCGAGACGATAATTTCGTGCCCCGCCCACTTGTGTAAGAAAGCACCCGTCACAAACTGTAATCCCTTGATTGAATGGCGGAGATCATGCCCAATCAGTGTCACATGTTCTGTTTTCTAACACAACAATATTGTAAATCGAAGCAATGCTTAACGCACGTGCGGTCACAGGCATTGGACTTAGCAGCAAAATTTTAAATGTTCAATAACCCGTTAATAGAGTGCTATGAGAACTATTCTTTATTTACCCAGACGCAAGCTCAGGATAATTAGACTGAATGTCAGAATTCAGAAACGTTTACCAACTGTCCTGTGTACGTGCCTTACACACAAAAAACACTAGTGCTAATTATATGTGTGACGTCATCGCATCATAGCGCCATTTTGTCAGCCGACTGCCGCATTTGTTAAAACTGATGCGCTCATGTGTACTCATAAAACTTGCTCTAGTATTGATTTTTTTTCTTAAACTGTGACTGCTGTGTAATGTTTTACCATGATACGGTTAGTGTCTTAATTACCGACTCATCCTGGAATTAGAAACCAAAGTGAGCGAACGAAGCGAGCGTTGTTTCTATTCCATGAAGAAGAATATATGACAAAGTCCTATGAACATTGCAACATATGCCAATATTTAAAAAGGCACAGGACAAACATAATCACATGCCAAATGTAGAATGTGATGAGTCATTTAACAAAATGAGCATGACCGGCCGCAATAGCTCAGATGGTAGAGCGTCGGCTTGCGGATCGGGAGGTCGTGGGTTCGAATTCGGCCGGGTCATACCAAAGACTTTATAAGTTGGTAGTAGTGGCTTCCCTCCTAACGCTCGGAGCTACGGGGACAGCATTACGCCTGACTCGTCGGTGTCAGTATAATGGACTGGCCGGGTTCAGTCCCTGGGCACCTCATAAGTGCCCCTGTGCTGGTGCCCCTGTGCTGTAATGATAGAAATGTCACTGCGCAGTATCGGCAAAAATGCCGGCTAATCCCATCCCATCCCAAAATGAGCAAACCCAACTGTTACGGCCTTGTAACGGTCAGTTAGTAAAAGGGACTGACTGGAAGAATCACCAATTTAGATTTAAAACCTATACTAAGAACATGTTGCTTGTAATTAACATGGTTGGAAATAAACATTATGTAAAAGTAATAATGTGTATATGAAATTAACACCAAATTAAGTTTGCATGGAAGAGTTGAATGTATGAAACAATAACACTGCTGAATATACAGAGCTTGCAACATGTATTTTTGTGCATTGTGCAACTAAAACAATTGTGGATTTTTATTTGATACTTTGTAAGGCCTTTTGCTAACTGCATATTATTTAGAACATTATCGGCACTCACAAAACAACACATTGTGTAATACATGTAGGCAAGCTTCTAGCCCTGAAATATGTCGGGGAAATAAGGGACAAATCAGCAAGGGTTACAGGAACCTTGGAAAACATCAAAGCTAACAAATGGAGAATATGGCAGTTTCCCAACATTATGTTAAGCTTTCTTTGACTTAAGCTTTTTTAAGATGCGTAAGCGTGTCTTTACTTTACAACAGTATTATTTCTAATTGAAAGAAAATTTGTCTTTTTCCTGCAAATAAGTTATATTTATCATAGAAGTAAATGGTTTTTGTGTCTGTTCATACCATCTCATTTTGTGCATAAATAGTAAATAAAATGCCAACCATAGACAATTTTAAAACATATTTTCCATTTCAACTAGTTCAATCCAGTTTACATCTTTCGGTTTATAAGATGATACATTGTTAAAAGAATTTAATGTAAAATAATTTGAGCTTTTTTTGCATAAGCAAGTGACTTGTATCTCTCTTTATTTTTTAATCTGGACAGTTACCCAGTTAATGCTTTCATATAGAAAAACAGAAAAACACATGTTTGCCATTTAATCTTGATTAATCCAATGTCTTGTATTCTTAATTCATTAACTTTAATTTGTTACAGTAATAATAGTATCAGAGCCTTAACCACTAATATTTTATAATTATCAAGACTCTTTTGTCACTAACTTACAAGTTAAATACATGTAAACTGTTTGTATGTTTGCATTCTCATTATATAAAATTTAACATCCTAATAAGTACATAAATATTTTTTTTAAAGATTTTATGTAAATTTGAATTTGACAGTAGAATATATATTTAGATTCACTTTGGACACTTTGGAAATCTTATTTATGTTTATTTATAAGTGCTGTTTGGCTGTTGTTGCTTTTGTAGGCCACAAGCTTAAAATCAAAGCATTGAATTTATGTCTAGTTAGTGAACTAAAAAATGTTAGATAGATGTGAAAATTCATTAAAAATATTGTTAAGAAAAAATGTAACACTGAAATTACTATGATTATTGATAAAAAGACTTAAAATACTGTTATACAAATAGAAATAAGCAACATAGTCAATTCAATGCGCATTCTCAGAAATCACCCTCTCTGGTACCCCAATCACCCTCTCAGGGAACCTAAGTCTCCCTGTTTAGGACCAAGGGAATATCACATGTCTGGACATGCTGTTCATAGTAAGGGCAGAACTATATGCAAGTGAACACTATCTCCAAATAACTAAAATACTGTTGCTGGGATAATAAACCAAACAAACAAACAATGAGAAACCAATCACACAAGAATTTGTTGAAGATGAATAGATGGATAAAAGGGTTGGACGTCACAAAGAATACAATCTTCACTTGTAAGATTGAAAGTTTTCATTGAATTGAACAAGTTTTGGAGCGTAATTTTGCAAATAAATATTGAAAAGTTAAACATTTCGTAAACTTTCAGGAGTGTTTGGTAAAGAAGGTGAGATCCAGACCATCCTGTGTGTCGGTTTCAGTGGAGAGAACACTATCTACTCTGGTACACTGAATGGAGATGTCTACATCTGGAAAGATAGCTCTCTCAGTCGGGCTGTACAGGGCGCGCACAATGTAAGTTGGGCAATCATAAGTAGAAAATCATAGGCTAGTGTTACGTCAACTCTTACCATTGTTTTTTAGTAGAAAACCATAAGCTAGTGTTTAGTAAACTCTTATCTATTCATTGTAGTAGAAAGCCATAGTCTAGTGTTTAGTCAACTATTATCTATTCATTGTAAGAGAAAACCATGAGCTAGTGTTTAGTAAACTCTTATCTATTCATTGTAGTTGAAAACTATAGATTAGTGTTTAGTCAACTCTTATCTATTCATTGTAGTTGAAAACTATAGATTGGTGTTTAGTCAACTCTTATCTATTCATTGTAATAGAAAACCATAGACTAGTGTTTAGTCAGTTCTTATCTATTCATTGTAGTAGAAAGCCATAGTCTAGTGTTTAGTCAGTTCTTATCTATTCATTGTAGTAGAAAACCATGCACTAGTGTAGACTAGTGTTTAGTCAGTTCTTATCCATTCATTGTAGTAGAAAGCCATAGTCTAGTGTTTAGTCAGTTCTTATCTATTCATTGTAGTAGAAAGCCATAGGCTAGTGTTTAGTCAGTTCTTATCTATTCATTGTAATAGAAAGCCATAGACTAGTGTAGACTAGTGTTTAGTCAGTTCTTATCTATTCATTGTAGTAGAAAACCATAGACTAGTGTTTAGTCAGTTCTTATCTATTCATTGTAGTAGAAAGCCATAGGCTAGTGTTTAGTCAGTTCTTATCTATTCATTGTAGTAGAAAACCATAGACTAGTGTTTAGTCAGTTCTTATCTATTCATTGTAGTAGAAAGCCATAGTCTAGTGTTTAGTCAGTTCTTATCTATTCATTGTAGTAGAAAACCATGCACTAGTGTAGACTAGTGTTTAGTCAGTTCTTATCTATTCATTGTAGTAGAAAGCCATAGTCTAGTGTTTAGTCAGTTCTTATCCATTCATTGTAATAAAAAGCCATAGACTAGTGTTTAGTCAGTTCTTATCCATTCATTGTAGTAGAAAGCCATAGGCTAGTGTTTAGTCAGTTCTTATCTATTCATTGTAGTAGAAAGCCATAGGCTAGTGTTTAGTCAGTTCTTATCTATTCATTGTAGTAGAAAACCATAGGCTATTGTTTAGTCAGTTCTTATCTATTCATTGTAGTAGAAAACCATAGGCTATTGTTTAGTCAGTTCTTATCTATTCATTGGGCAGTCCGATAACTGCGCATTCGGAGAGTACTCAAGGGCAGACAACTTAGTTATCGGACTGCCCAATTGTAGTAGAAAGCCATAGGCTAGTGTTTAGTCAGTTCTTATCTATTCATTGTAATAGAAAGCCATAGACTAGTGTTTAGTCAGTTCTTATCTATTCATTGTAGTAGAAAACCATACACTAGTGTTTAGTCAACTCTTACTATTGAATTGTAGTAGAAAACCATAGGCTAGTGACTGCAGCAAGTAGTGCTGGTCCTGATTTGACAGCGCCCATCAGGTGCTGTCTGAACTAGATCTATACCCTTAATTATATATAGCATTATCAGTTTGTACTTATCCTGCTTAGAACCTTAAAATTAATGTGGATAATGTGCTAGTACACTGCAAGCAGATGTTACAAGAAAATATTTAAAAATATAGAGCTGATGTGGTAAATAAATTCTTCAGTGAATATGGCCCATTTATGATTGACATATCATTTAACTCAAAAGCTGATCACCAATGTCGTCTGCTGAATTGTATTCCACTTATTGTGGTTAAAGATTTGGCAATAATTAAGGGAGATGTTACATGTACAGAAAACCTTGAGACAGACGAAGGAATACCAGTCAAGTATGATGCTCACTTAATAGTTATAAAATAGAAATGCATTTGTAGTGTTTATACAGTGCACATATACTTACTTTATGTTTTTCGTTGACAAGGGTGCAATTTACACATTGGATGTCTGTGAAGAAGGTTTTGTCACAGGCAGTAAAGATGGTACTGTTAAATTGTGGGACACAGACTTCAAACCTATAACTACAGTCAACCTGGCAGCTTCCAAAGATGGATACAAAGGTAAATTAAGTGTGTAATAGCATAAATACTGTCGCAAATGGATTTTTATTGTTTTATTTACCTTATTTATAGGTTTGTGTTGCTTGAGGCCACCCCTTCCATACTTTACACACTAGTGCATTTATTTACATAAGATGGAAGTAAATATGAAAGAAAAAAGGTGAAATAAAAAAAATGCATGTTGTTTCTTGCTTGTTACGCATACAAAATGACATGACCAAACAAGTTTTGATGACACAGCAATATGAATTAGCCCTTAAGGTTTTAAAGAATTGCCAAACAAAGAAGCATCTTCATTTCGACATACAAACGGCTGTAATAGTTAATTGAGTAAGAATTTGTTTTATCTATGTTAATTTTCTTTATTTATTGAAGACCCATTTTCAGATGTGTGTTTTGGAAAAGCAATATTTTTTTTACAACTGACTATATATTTCTTGTATTCAAGTAGAATAGATCTAGCAGAACATACTTTCCATACTTTTTAAGTCATTTTGAAATTTAACTCTGTTAAACTGTTCTTTTATATGTTGAAGCACAGTTTTTACCTTTGTACATTCTTAATTACTTTTGTACATTTATAAAAAGGATTGTTTGTACGTAGAAAGGTTCATTGGCTTGTTTACGAGAGAAAGTAATAACAATAATGCTTAAAACCACTTTGTTAACTAAAACCCGGTGCCCATGTCTGTGTGGGTAGAGGTTCAGACTGCTGACTCCATAGATTTATTCCTAAGTTTAAGCCCTAGTCAGGACAAGGTTTAATGTGTTGAGATCAATAAGCTGACCTGTGGTGCCCAGGTACTTCCTTCCAGACATTTTTCTGGAATGTTCCTCTACAAATAATTGCTGGATGTTGCTATAATGACATTTGTGTCACTGCAGTTTGACTTAATAATTAAACAATATGCAAACTCCCTACTTAGAGGATAAGAAGTATTTCCTCTTAGTCTGATCATCATAAATTGATCAGGCTTAGGCAAATAATGTAGATCCAGACCAGCCAGTTTCCCTCAGAAGCTGTCGGATCTGGATCTACATTATTTGCTGCTTAGTCTTCATCTTAACAATTTGTCTATTCTTTAAGATGATGCCGATTTTATTTCGTTATTAACAATTTTACTATAGTGAGGACTCAAAACAAACTGGTTATATTCCATTATCAACAGGGTTGTGTGTACGAAGTGTGTGTTGGCGTGGTGACAAGGTATTGGTTGGTACCCAGGACAGTGAGATATTTGAAGTGGGGAGCCAGAACAAGGAGGTACCCCGGTGTCTCGTACAGGGGCATGCTGAGGGGGAACTCTGGGCCCTGGCAGTACATCCACGGAAACCAGTGTTTGCAACTGGTAGCGATGATCAGACTCTCAGGTGTGTAGAAATTATTTTTTTTATCACAGATGATTATTTATTTGATTCTTTTATAACTATCACTGGTAAAGATAGGGTGCCTGGCAGGTTTTCCAGCTGATCTGTGGTGTGCCATCAGTTCTACTGAGACATATAATTTGCATGGTTTTCAAAAAATTATTACCGGTAGCTAGACCATACAATTCAAAATGACCATAAATATTTCGAGTGATGAAACCAAAATAATAACAAAACTGATGAAGATCCACATTAAATACCAATTTATTTCAAATGACACAATATATATTTTCTAGAATCTGGAACATGAACAACTTTGAGATATTGTCCAAGACCACTCTAGAGCAGAAAATTCGTTCCTGCGCCTTCGACCATGATGGTGGACAGTTGGCTGTCGGAATGATGGATGGCTCCTTCATGATTCTTAAATCCAGGTGTGTAAACCCTGCCACTAATCTTTATATATCTATATATATGTTGATCTCCTAAGCCCCTTACTGCATGGGTTTGAGTCACAGTTTCTGGCAAAAACCTCCATGTAAGGAGGGTTTCTAACCTATTGACATTTGAGAAGACTTAGAATTTTAAGACAAAATGTTAGATATAGAATGGAAATGGAAAATACGTATTTAGTAACATATGTACAGTATAACAATGAATACAAAGTCTCTTGACATTTAAATAGCTGTAAATATGAAGTAAAGACTAGACACCTTTCTGCTTAAATAATTTAAACAAGAAAACATTGTGTTATTTGACTAGTGACATACATGTACACACATTAAAACCATACACAAGGCCATCTGGCATAACTGTGCAGGTGGTAGTTTTATGACTCTTTTACAGGCCAATTAACTTCTCTGGACAGTACTCAGTGGCTTTGTAAATGCTGCTAGTTACCATATTTCTTTGCCTATAAGTCAATAAAAAAGATGCCCCAAAATTGTCTTTAAAAGTCACATTGACTTATGAGCAGGTTTACAAAAAACCTAAATGTAACACACAAGTTTACTGGAGCTTTAACATGTGTCTAAATCTTAATCAGAATAGTGTATTGTCCTTGTGTACATGCAGCCAGTCAATGATGTCATTGAGAAATTTATTATCAGCAATGGCTTATAAAAACACAACATTAACACCCTCAATGTCAAACTGCTCCAATCATTATCACCTTGATAACAACTTATCTCAGAGCTTTGAAGATCAGTCAAGTTGACCAGTAATTAGGCAAGTCTCCATAGAAACACCAAGTAAATTACAGTTGATGTTTTAAGTTTTAAGTGTTATCGGACTTACTCACTTATAATTTTTTCTCCAAATTTCATGTTCAAAGTGTGGGGCTCGTCTTATAGGCGGGGTCTAGCCACCTTGCAAAAAGTTTTCACGTTGTTTTAGGGCGAAAACATACCACATAAACTTGTTAGTAGTTATGCAATGACCCGACGTGCCGTCATTATGGACCGCCGATAACTTACCTTTATTGAACTTTGAATTCTGTCGGTCAACGATTAACTGTCTCACATACATTTCCCTTTGTTCTGCATGAAACACAGCTTATTATCCGTCAGTAAACTCTGAAACAAACTTTCAACTTCAGTCTGCCAAATACACCAAGCTGTAATTTACCTGGAGTTTCTGTGTAGACTTGCCTCATTACACAGGTCAAGTGACTGACTCTGAGATAAGCTGTTGTCAAGGTGTTATCGATCGGAGCAGTTTGACAGTGAGGGAGTGAACGATGTGTTTTTATTAGCGGCTGCCAATTACGTTTCTCCATTTCGACAATGTAAATATTGATCCTTAATCACACCTACATTACATGCATAGGAATTGGTGTCACAATCAATAGAGTAATGGTTACAGGTACGGGAGGCCACAGGTTAAATCTTAAGTCGCAACATACCAATGGTGTTGACATTGATAGGGGTAAAACTCGCTTACTAATCTTCAAGCTAATATAATAGTTTCATGACTGTTCTGCCTGGGGTCAAGGTTATCTGTCAGGGTGTGGTATCATGGCATTCATGGCATGCTATACACAGTGAAGGCAGCACTATATCTGCCTCATGTAGACACCGTATCCAAATAACTGAAATACTGTTGCTGGGACAAGGACTTGTCACTAAAAGGGCCGTTTCTACAGCCAGTAAGAGCAAGGGTCAATTACTTTTTTCATAAGATGGTAAGATTGCATATAAATGAAAAACAAAGTATATGTAGATCCATAAAGTGCTTTTGGTAAAAAAAATTGATATTCAAAATGGTTGATGTCGAAATAGAAGTCACCTGTGAGTATGGCCTTCGTTTCATATCATTGGTAACTAATGAGGTCTTAATATAAATAATCTTACTTATCAAAACAAATAAATTGCAAAATACTTTAAAATAAACAGGAAGCGATCTTATCTCCAGAAACTTGATCTGAATATTTTTCATATGCCCAGATTGAATGATTTCACTTGAGTTGAGGTTTCAGGTCAGCAAATTTTCAGCAACCTAAATTACTCTTTTAAAGCCTGGGTCTCCTTTTTGTGAGATTATAAGTAACTTAAAGTAAAATCTGTTCGTCTATATAAATGTTGATCTCTTTCACCATAAAATAATGTGTCCAACACTGTTGAATAATTCACGGTACTTCACATCTACCACAACATTCTTGAACAGGTTTGTGGATCTTGGTACAGTGCAATCATTATGGTCCAGTAACAAAGTGAGGATCACTGGACCTTGTAAATTTTGTTCTTTTCACTGAATTGCCAATGTCTTTCAGGGATCTGTCAGAAGTTATTCACATCAAAGATAGAAAAGAAGTCCTCCATGAGTTGAAATTCTCCCCATGTGGAAAATTTCTGGCAGTTGGCTCAAATGACAACTTTGTGGACATCTATTCTGTTGAGCAGAGGTACAAGAAGATTGGTACCTGCTCTGGCAGCTCCAGCTTTATCACACATCTGGATTGGTCAGAGGACAGCAAGTACATACAGACAAATAGTGGGGCAGCAGAAAGACTGATCTTTAAAATGCCAGGTGAGTTTAAAGTGTAAGTTGGATGTTTAAGTTAACCAAAGGGGTTTAGGGTTATTGTTTTAAAATTTTTTTATGCCTAACTTCAAAATGGCAGGGGCATATTATTTTGCAGATATTGGTATGTCAGTTGGTTTCTGGTGAATATCTGGAGAATTCATGGGCCCACAATCCACAACTTGATAGGGACATAGAACATAATGAAAAGTTGACCCCTATTTTAGGGTCACTGGTGCAAAGGTGAAAGTTATTGCAACCTTGAACATGATATTTGTTTCTGATCGATATCTGGATAATACATCAGCCTAAAACTGACAGAGGCAAAAATCTTTTTCCTGCTTGTACAGGAGGTTCAGTTATAATGCCAAATCACAAATTGATTTAAATAATGCATTAATTCAGCAAACAAGCAAACCTGTTTCTGATATTTTCCCCATATCTTGACCTTTTATGATGAAACCAAGAGCTTGTTTCTAAAATTTCATAAAATATAATCTTACATTTGAAGCTTAGGATGTCCAGTAAAAATAATACCTGTCTATAAATCTTAACTACAGGTAAACAGTGTACAAACAAAGAAGAGATTATGGCCATCCACTGGTCATCATTCACTGGTGTGCTGGGTCAAGAAGTGAATGGCATTTGGGAGAAATACACTGACACCAATGACATCAACGCCACTGATGCCAACTTTGAGGGAAAGATCATAGCCACAGGGGATGATTTTGGACTAGTGAAGCTCTTCCAGTTCCCCTCCTTGAAGAAAGGTAAGTTTTGTTGTTACAGTCAATGAAGATTAAATGAGACTTTAAAAAGTAATGTTAATGATTAATTCAGGGCAACAGTTGTTAATCCCAAGTTCAGGGCATTGGTTATTCAAGTGCTCTTGATGCCACTGAAACAAACAATGGATCCTTTAACCAACGTCTTTTCAGTTACAGGGAAGCTATACACATGTGACAAAAAATGCTTGAAAATCCAAAAACTTACAAATAAAAGCAATCTTGTTGATGATACAATATTTATTTAATTTATCAAGCTATAAAACAACAAGTTAGACTATACTTTGAGACCTCTAAGCAAACTTGATAATAATTGTCTTTCACTTTGGTGATTTAAAAAAAAAAAAATTGACCTCTGACTTGATCCTCCATAGATTCAAATTCACTACAATTGTTTAGCACAGAAAATATGTAACATTTTATGGCGCTTCACAAAAACCCTAAAACCATTGTGTGCCTATGTCATTGGTCTATTTACTCTCAGAGTCACTTAAAAAACAAAATTGTATTTTCAGCATTTGTAAATCTGTCTGAAAAGGTGTGTTTTTAGTTTTGCCTTAAAGTTATTTTCAATTGTAGTTTTCATGGCTTTTGGAAGCATTTCTGCCGCTGTGAGCCCAGATTTAAAGATCTATCAGCTATTTTAGTCCTGTTTCCAAGTACAATAAATTGTACATCATTTGAAGTTATTAGACTGTACTTCTTACGAGCGGATGTGAACAAATCTCTTGAGATATGATGGAGGTACCCTGAAAATAAAGTTTAAGAATTAATGTATACATTGCTGATTTAGATCAAGTTCATTTTAGGGTTCTGATCTCTTTTTTTACACCTTATCATATATTCTGTTGACAGGAGCCAAGTTCAGGAAATATGTCGGCCACTCTGCACATGTGACCAATGTTCGATTCTCACATGACAAGAGACGCCTCATTTCAACAGGGGGAGGGGACCATGCAGTGTTTCAGTGGAAAGTTACCTCTGCAGATGATGGGGACCAGAGTCTGGGAGACCCACAGCGTGGTAAGCATAGGTTTATATGTTGTTGTTGTGATTCTCTTTGACCTTTATTTGTTATCACATAAAAAGTGTCAGCTATTCTGACACCCTGATGAAAATCCTAGAGTAACAATTTTTTGTGAAATCTCAAAAAGTGTAAATATATATACGACTAGAAGCTTTTATGCAAACATAAGGTTTTGTCATTCTTTTCATTAAATGGAGATCTATTGGTACAATCTTGGTAAAACTGACAATTTTTATTGGGATATCAATTAAACCCAGCCATCTTACCTTGTGTCATTGTTTAGAAAAGTTTTTGAGTGTTAACTACAAGTCATAACAATGGTAAACAGCATCAAAGACAGTGCTGTCATGATATTTATGCAAATAAAAAAAGCCTACTGATTTCTCAATTGAAAAATGTTTTGAAATGTCCCCCACCAGGTTATGTAGACTCTAACAGTGAAGGCAGCGACTCAGACCTCAGTGATGTTGGTACCCTAGACTCTGACCTGGAACAAGAGAAGCAGGTCTCATACTCCCGATCCATTTACAAGGAAGATACGGTAAAGATGAAACGTCTCATCAAGGAAGAGCTGGGAGCAGGACAGAAACGAAAATGTGCACCCACCAGTAGTCTTAAACTGGACTTTGTCCATGGGTAAGTATTGCTGGTGTAATGGTTGTAATATTTGTGATGTTGTATGACACATTGAATTGTTCTTAAAATTACAGTCAAGACTTCACAAAACTTGCCTGCCCAATCAATGCATGTGTAGACCACATCGAAATTTTTGACCAACTCGACACAAAAGAATGCATATTTTTTGTTTTGGAAACTGATTATAAGCACTTGAATTAATGAAAAGCTGTCAATTTATCAATAGGGGAAGATTAACATAAAATTGTGAAACCATCCCTTGTTATGATTATCTTTATATTTTAAAATCAAAACTAGTTAAAATATGGTGTTTGAAATACTGAGTTAGTTAAAAGTTCTATATTTTTTAAACTTCTCATTTAGACATGACATTTTACAACATTTTAGTTAATTACAAATAATAAAGTATCTTATTTTAGTCACAATCACTGTGGATATTAGAAGTTATTCCTCAGTAACCATGGCTCTTTTGTCAGTCATTATTTAACTATTATAAATCACTAAAAAAATTTTTTTTTTTCAGTTACCGTGGATACGACTGCCGTAATAACTTGTTCTACACCCAGGCTGGGGAGGTGGTATACCATGTGGCAGCTGTAGCAGTGATGTATAACAGAGAGAAACACAGCCAGCGATTCTACCTTGAGCACACAGATGACATCCTCTGTCTCTCCATCCACCCCCTCAAAGACCTCATAGCTACTGGACAGGTTAGATGAAAACTTCTTATCTCCAAAACCTGCAAAGCACAAATGAATCATGTTTAAGCAAATAGTGTAATCTAAGATCGGTAGCTCTTTATGAGAACTGTTTTATTGGATCTGTAGTATTTGCAGCTGAACCTATAAGCAATATCTGCAGTATATGCTGCTGAATCTTAAGCAATATCTGAAGTATTTGCAGCTGGACCATAAGCAATATCTGCAGTATATGCTGCTGAATCTTAAGCAATATCTGCAATATTTGCTGCTGAATCTTAAACAGTATTTGCTGCTGAATCTTAAGCAATATCTGACATATTTGCTGCTGAATCTTAAGCAATATTTGCTGTTGAATCCTTAGCAATACCAGAAGTATTTGTTGCAGGATCTTAAGCAGTAATGGCAGTATTTGCTGCTGACTCTGAAGCAATATTTCCTGCTGAATCTCAAGAAATATCGGCAGTATTTGCTGCTTGATCTTAAGCAGTATTTGCAGTAGAATCTTAAGCAATATCGGCAGTATTTGCTGCTGAATCTTAAGCAATATCTGCAGTACTTTCTGCTGAATCTCAAGAAATATCTGCAGTATTTGCAGCAGAATCTTGAGCAATATCTGTAGTATTTGCTGCTGACTTTTAAGCAATATCTGCAGTATTTGCTGCTGAATTTTAAGCAGTATGCCTTGTTATAATCAAATAGAGTTTGTCAAATAATTTTCTTGAAAAATAAGTTATATGATTAGTGTTAAGTTTATTGGAAGAAATGAAGGAAAAGTTTGTTAATTTAGGTGATAAGCATATAGACAGTTTATAACAATAATGACTATAAAATATTTCTTTTTTCTAATGAATTTTTTTAGTAAACCTAAAATATTTTCATATTATTTCATATATAGTTAAAGTCCTTTTAAAGGTAGTTAGTGCTATTAAAAAATTCCTACTGTAAAGATATTGTCTTTATTTCTTAGGAATTATCCTGAATATGTGGTCCTGTAAGTCAAATGAAAAGCTTTTTCCTTTTTAACTTTAATTGTTCTTTAAAATCGTGAGTTCATTTTACATTGAGATACTTTTATAATATAAACATTTCTGTTACTCACCAACATATTAGTAAGTAAGGCATAGTAACTCTATTTCTAAACTCTCATACAGCATTTTAATACTCTCCCTTGTGTCTAGGTTGGTCGAGACCCCTCTGTGAATGTTTGGGATGTTGAGACATTGAAGACTCTGTCTGTACTCAAGGGACACCATGAGAGGGGCGTGTGTGCTGTGGACTTCTCAGGTATAGCTCTTGCTGAAGTAAAGTTGATTCTAAAATATAAAGATGTCTAAAAGACGAGAAAATTTTGGAACAGATTTTGACTGACTATGCTAAAATGAAAGAAATCTGTCTAAAATGGAGAGTATTTTGTTTGGAGTGAGTTTTTTCTGTAACTACATATATCCCTTAGTTTTACTTATAACTCTTCAGCTCTTAGATTTATATATATTATATGGAAAATATGAAAAAAGACGTATGATAATTATAACAAGTATTTACTATAAATTTCAACTACCACTAGACAAGGGCTACTACACACAAGTTAATTATATGGGAAAAAACACTGCCACTAGACAAAATACTTTGAAAAAAAGCAACAGTTATTGACATGGAATGGTCAGTCACCAAAAGTCCTGACTATGTTGTGAACACCTGTTTTATGAAGCTCTCCAACTTCCTGATGTTTTGTTTAATGCTATGTGCATACAATTAAAAACAAAGAACAATAATATTCTATGTATAAACATTTAATAATTCCTCATTCTTCCTGAAGATTTTCCTCAAAGAAACAAAGAGTGTAAATAAAAATAATCTATTAAAATAAGAAATTACAATAAGCACCTGCATTGGGAGTAAATAACTGAGCACAGAATACAATTTATAAACAAATTATTGGTTAATTATGAATTATGAGTGAAAATTTGAAACTTAATAAGTGTTAAATTTGATCTGACCACTGAATCATATTTACAGGTACGAGGTACCATAACTGTTTACAAAGAAAACTTGGATTCATTAAATCACTTTATGGCAATTATATAAGCTATAAAAATTTCTTTGTTCCCCTTTTTATTAGATTTAGACTAGTAGATCATTGTTTTGACACTTTTTAAAGAAAATTGTATGAATCTTAAGTTTGGGGACAAGAAAAAGATATTGATTTTAAAGTATACCAACATGTAGTCTGAGTATGGAACACTTTGAAGCAATAAGGGCAAAGTTATTTCCTTGTGGAAAGGTCATGCAGCTGATCTGGTGTGCACTGGTGGGTCTACCAAAGACATTGGTCAGGGGTCTTCCTTCACCAGTAATTGCTAGACATCCCCATAAGACCTTAATTATGATGCTGCATTGTATTTAAAAAAGAACAGTTTATTATGCCAATATTTGTATTTATTTATGTTAATTTCAGGGGACGGGAAGAAGCTAGTGTCAGGTTGGATTAGATGACAACCATTCTATCGTTGTTTGGGACTGGAGGAAGGGAGAGAAACTTGCCACCACACGGTGAGTTGCATTTCATTTGTCTAAAATTGCATTTGATAATTAAGTCAAAGTTGTCACTACCAAGGGATACTTCAACCATTTGTATGTTATATCTCCTCTTTTCATAGTGGGTCATTTTCTATGAATGCTCGCAAATAGGATCACCGGCTGCAAAAGTCCAGGTGGTAGAGCGTCGGCTTGTGGATCTGGAGGTCGTGGGTTTAAAACCCGCCGGATCAAACCAAAGACTTTAAATTTGGTAGTAGTAGCTTCCTTCCTAACGCTCGGGGCTAAGGGGACAGCATAACGCCTGACTCATTGGTGTCAGTATAATGGACCGGCCGGGTTCAGTCCCTGGGCATCTCATAAGTGCCCCTGTACTATAATGATAGAAATGTCGCTGCACAGTATCAGCAAAAATGCCGGCAAATCCCAGACAGTATAAGAAACAAACCACACACATTCTTCTGTATAAAGTAGGTCAATCCTTCACCATGTGCTTATACTTGCACTGATTGGATAAACTGGTTAAAGTAAACAGACTTGACTGAAAGTTCATTCACAAACCATACAATAAAGTTTTGTTCATTTCAGAGTTTGCTTTTCCTAGTTTCTTTTTATTGTTTTCTTACTTTTCCTCCTTTTCAGCACTGTCTTACTTTTTTCTTTTGTAAAGAACAATACCTTATGTTATATTCTTACATTTTGCAGATGCCAAAACACTGATTTGGTGAATTTTTATAGCTGGGAATGAAATCTCATAACAGTACTTTTGTTACTTGCACATACAGAAATTACAAGAATAACAGGACAGACCGCAATAGCACAAGTGGTAGAGCGTCGGCTTGCTGATCGGGAGGTCGTGGGTTTAAACCGGGTCAAACCAAAGACTTTAAAGATGGTAGTAGTGGCTTCCCTCCTAACGCTCAGGGCTAAGGGAACTTGTCTGTGTCAGTATAATGGATCTGCCAGGTTCAGTCCCTGTGCCCCTGTGCTATAATGATAGAATTGTCCCTGCACAATATCTGCAAAAATGCCAGCAAATCCAATCCCATCCCAAGAATAACATACATGTATTGTAACCAGATGCAAATGCATTAGCAATTAACTTATGTTGTTTGCTTAATGTATTTGTATTTGCACACACAGTGGCCACAAGCACAAAATATCCGTGGCCAGAAAAAAAATCTTAACAATAAAATCCTGTTATTTATACCATGTATGTGTATATACATCTACAGAGGCCACAAGGACAAGATATTTGTGGCCAGATGGCATCCCCTTGACAGCAATCAGTTGATTACTGTGGGCGTAAAACACATCAAGTTCTGGACTCAGGCTGGTATGTAGAGTGTTAGAGTGTTCTTATTTTTATTACTCTTCATCTGTTAAAATTCATTTTTAATTATTATCTCAGTTTTAATTATTATTTTCTTATTAAATTTATAATGGAGTTAAAACAGGTGATTTTTCTGTTCTTTATTGCTATAGTTTGAAACCACAATGTGCATATGATTTAAAATAAGGATGTTTTCTCTTTGTCTGCTGGGTTATATCTGGCGTATCCTGTCAAGTACTTAGGGCCTTTTCCTACCAAGAAATGTGGGTTATCACATTCTAAATGAGTGTAATGCAAATTGAAAAATACCTTCCTGTAAGGGACAGCAATTAGCTTTGTGTTCCTTTTGTTTAGTAATTTTGTGGTTTATAGATTGACTACACGATTGTCTAACATTGCGTGTGTTTTTACTAGATTTTTTTTGGTATTTATTTTCATCCATATAACCCTAAAAAGAACAATCATAACAATACTAATAGCTTAAATGTTGTGACAAATGTTCGTCTTTAAACCATACACTTTTTCTAGACTTTGTATTGCTCTTCAGAAAAAAAAATGTCTTCTAGCATAGGCAGTTTTGGGTTGCACCAGAGCACATTGAAAAAATATTAGGAAACTGTTAATGATGTTAATATTAAAGGCATTATAATTTGAAATGTGGCCTTATCTGGATTCACACAGTGATTGTAGTGGAAGGTAAATGGGTAGTGGGGATGGGGTGGGTCTACTCAGCTTATTAAAGCCTCAGGCTGCAGTGGTATCACCAGAGGGGTGGGAATTAGTGTGTTTCTGACCAATGACAGTACTGTAACTCCATGTGCATCAAGTGTGACTAATTGTTTTACAACCTCTTCCCCTATGTGTTTAATAAACAAATTAAGGGTCCAGTTATTATCTGACAGCATTTGTCTTATTTAGCAGGTGTGAGGCATGGAATCTAAAAAATTGCCATTCCAATGCTTTATCGATCTTTGAGCAAGCACATTATAAATGGGTCCCAAATCTATTTTACTGTATGCGGAGGTTTTACCTCTTCAGAGGCATTTTTGGTAAAGTTGCAGAAATTTTGGTTAAATTAAAGTGATTTTCACATGATGTTTGTCAACAAGTGCACTATGGCATATTGTCTGGATCTTATAATAAGGTCATGGTAACAGTCAATGTTACGGAAAAGAGATGGTCTGTTTCTTCTGTCAGTTAATTTCTTTTAGGACTGTATATCATGATCAAATTTAATAGGTAGATATTGTTTTGTAAGGAGATTGTTTTTCAGGTCAATAAGGTCAAGGTCACTGGTACCAAAAAAAAGGTGTACATGTATGTGGTACAGTGATAAACCTGGTTTTTGCATCATTGTTAGTCTTGCTGCAGGTCATCAATACATCTTTTTCCATGGCATCTTTGGTACATTAGTATAACTCTGTAAATAGGGTTTTAATTGAAATCCCTTCAATTAATGAAACTGAAATTATTTGCATTTTTAAATAGGATGTATATATATTTTTTGTAGGTGGTGGATTTACGTCTAGCCGGGGCACCTTTGGTAAGGTGTCCAAACTGTGTGATATGATGTGTCTGTCATTTGGTAAATCTCCTGATGTGGTCTACTCTGGTGGCAGCGATGGCAATGTGTTTGTCTGGTCTGGGAATACCCTACAGAAAACCATCAAGGCTCATGAAGGCCCACTGTTTGCAATGCACTCCCTTGATAAGGTTAGAGGTCCAATGTTCTTCCTTGTTTCCACTTTAATAATCTCTGTTCTAACCTTTTGCAGAAAAACATTGTCTATGCTATATATAGATTTATTTCATTCTCCGCTGGGAGCTGCTTTGTCAGGATCTGCACTATTTGCTGCTTAATCTCTTGCAATATGATATAGTTATCGTTGCATGTAACCGTTAGTGGGAGACTTACAATTTGTTTGTTGGGTTTATTTTCCAACCAACAGTATTTAAGTTATTTTGGAGATGATGTCCAATTTGAAGCAGATATATGTCTGCCTTTACTCTACTCCGTGCATGAAACCACACTCAATTAAATTATCTTGACACCCGGCCAAGCAGTAGTGGAACTGTCCTTATATTTGCTATACTAAAACCATTTTTAACAACTTTGGTTTGTCATGGCCCTGGTTTGATAGCGGGGCCTCCTGTACCTGGCATCAACACTCTACAAGATGCCCTACTAGGTCTGAGCTAAGGATAAGTGTCCATTGTTTACAAAACAAAGTTTAATAAAACTTCATAATAACATACAGATGTTGACATATGATGATTGGTCACTGCAGGGATTTGTTACTGGTGGCAAGGACGGTGTGATCAGTCTCTGGGATGACCAATTTGACCGTTGTCTCAAGACCTACACCATCAAGCAGGAAGCCTTGTCTGCCGAGTCCCGGGGCCGTCTCCTTAAAGATCTGCCATCTGTCAGAGCCATTGTTTTAGGACATGGCAAAATCCTAGTTGGAACAAGAAATGGTGAAGTACTTGAGGTGGACAAGGCAGGACCAATAACTTTGCTTACTCAGGTAGGTTTTAATCATATGGGGTTGCTGTTTTCTGAGTTTTTATGTAAACGTTGAATATAGGTTATCTTTGCTTGTCTAAAGATATTTACTACTGTATAAAAAGTCTTCTTCTATGTTTCAAACAAATCTACCAAACTGTAACCCAAACAGTCGCCAAAGTTGTCTTCCAAACATTCGCCAAAGTTGTCTCCCAAACATACTCCACATCTCTCCCTTAAACTGTTTCCAGAAAACTCCACAAATAAATTTTCCAATACATTGAACTGTACAGTCTTACTGTTTGATAACTTTTAGTGGGGTAGGGGTGGCGGTTGGTAAGGGGTTAGTAAAGATTAAGGTGAAAATACTTTTCCCCCTTTCAACCCGATATTGTTCATTAATGCTCTTCACAATCTCCACAGTGTGACATTCTTTGGTACAAGAATGTAATTGGACTTATTGATGAAGAATTATGGTATCTTTGAAATGGGAATACTATTTATCTAGGCAATTAGAGCCATTTTGAAGATCCCTATCTTTGCAATTGCTGCAAGCAAGGGTCAGTGCTTAACCTTCTGCACTACAAAATTAAGTAAAATCAGATTTATTCCCCTTTATAACCTCTTGCGTCTACTTTTACTATCTTCAGGGCCATTGTGAGGGTGAGGTGTGGGGCTTGGGAGTCCATCCAGTGAAGGACTACTGTGTCACATGCGGGGATGATAACACTCTCAGGGTTTGGGATATCTCTGCTGAACATCGACTTATCAACTTCAAGAACCTGAAACAAGCCTCCAGATGTGTGGACTTTTCACCAGATGGGAAATACCTAGCTGTTGGTCTCAGAGATGGTACAAATAGGGATCTTTTTACTAACATGCAATTCCAATAATCATGAAGGGACACTGACACCTGTCTCTGTTACTGTTGCATTTTTCTATATTGATCACTAACGTTTTCCTTCGCTGGTTCGAGTCCCGGTCAGGGAGAGAACTTTCGTGTGGGGAAGTCTTGTGGCTGACTAGCCGTGCAAAGACATAAGTAAGGGGTCTTTCTCTACTAACAATTAAAAGGACGACTCCTATATGATCATAATGGTGTCAGTGCAATATTACAAAAACCCAATATATTTTGATTAAACCATTATAATTAATATTTGGTTTGTTTGTTTATATTATTAAAATATTCGCTTTGGTTACTATAATCACCTAATGATTCAGAGTTATGGCAATTTTGCAGCATGTAAGTGGTTTGTTACAGCTTATCCTCTGTAACTCTTGATAGACTTGACAGATTGACTTCATATTTTGTTTGTATTCAAATTCAATCTCTCACCTATATTTGTCATTTAAATTGTTAACCAAAAGTTAATCAGCAAATATCAAATAAAACTTACTGTTCATTTAATAGGTGAATTATAAGACCATCTACAGAACTTTTGTTTGCTTAAATTTTATAAATTAGCATTGTTTAAGCAACATAAGGCCAGTCTATTAACTGACATTTTATTAAAAGTTTTGAAAACAAAAGATAACAACATAATTTGTATATTTGTGTTTACACAAATTGTTATATGGTCGTGAACTTGGATGCAATGAATAAGTTAATTTTATTTCATCACTAATGTCAAATTAGGTGAACTGTCAAATGTTAATATTAAGATTGATATGTTCATGCTTATATTTATAAAAAATTATGGTTGCATAATTTATGTTTACATGCTGTTTCATGTCATAAAACTAGGGTAGAAAAGTGTACATTAGCTTATTTATATCTACAGTTTCATTATAACAAAAACTCAGACTCAGTAAAAGTATCCTGTTTAAGGTAATATTATATGTTAATGTTTACAATTGTATGTTTGTGTTAACAGGCAGTTTCATGGTAGTGAACTCGGACACAATGGATGAGGTGATTTCATTCCATCACAGGAAGGAAGAGATTGCTGATATCAAGTTTTCACCAGGTCAGGTTTCTGTTGTAGAATTATGCCAGGGTGTTGCTTAAAATCATTAAGAATGTTTTGGTTTTTTTATGAAATTCTCTAATATGACTTGAGTATATTTTATTTAATACACCAAAACTGTGTGTAATATTACAACTTCACAAGCATTCTGAAGAATTACTCATTTTAATGATGTTATTTTAAAAAAAATGATCTTATTTTTTAACTTTGATTCATACCTTGAATGTGTTAAATTGCACATACTTTATGTATACACATTAAGGTTACAGCTAAAATAATCAGTTATTCTTATACCTTTACTGTAGGCAGGGAGGGGCCCATTTAGGAGTCAATCTGGCCTCTTATCTGCCTATCCATCTTTAAATGTGGTTAATCACTTTGAAATAGTGGGATAGTTTGGTATTCATCAGTGATAGCTCAAGTTATACCAACATCAAGTTTACCAAAACTAATATACCAGACCTAGTAGCGCAGTTGGTAGACATTGGTTCCAGGTACGGGAGGCCCCTTGTTCGATCCCAGGCTAGCCAAAGTTGTTAAAAAAGGTTATGGTATAGCTTCCTTGCTAATGCTCAAGCAAATATAAGGGTTATTCCATGACTGCTTGGCCCGTTGTCAGGATGATGTGACTGGGTATGGTACCATGCCAGAATTTCATGGCATGCTATACACAGTGACAGCAGCACTATATCTGCTGCAAGTGGACACCATCTCCAGATAACTGAAATACTGTTGGTGGGATGATAAACCCAATAAACACAAACCCAAAAACAATTAATGTCAGTTGTTATGATAAAGTATACAAAGCTTAAAGCTGTTATTATTCTTTTTTTTCTGATATTTATTACTAAAAAACATTAGTTAATTCTTCTGTAATCGAGGGTAACGTGTGACCAAGTTATCATAGTCCTTGACTTATTATTAGTTCCTAATCACTATTAATTTCTAAATCTCCACTTTTTCAAGAAAGTGAAGATAATGTTATGTGACCCACTTTTTGGATTTGGCTATTGTTTAAGTTCAGCCCATTTCTTGAAAACCATAAAAGACACTACATTTAAATAAGGTTTGCTTGTTTACAATCAACAGCAGAACACATTTCAATAAAGTGGGGGGCGGTCAATCTAAAATCAGTTTTGGCACAGATTTGCCCTTTTTTGAACTTAATGGATTTTACAACTGTTAGAAAAGCAGAGCCTGCTGTGTACTTAGCACTTGTTTTACTAAACCTAGTCTTGTTATTGATTCAATCTAGGTTAGGGACATCATAACTTAAGGTTATTTAATGAGCTAAGCTACCTAATAATCAAAAAGAATATTGTAGCATCACAATGTTTTATGTGTATTTCAGATACAGGAAAGTACTTGGCAGTGGGCTCTCATGACAACTTTGTCGACATCTACAATGTATTGGGCCAGAAACGGGTCGGAGTGTGCAAGGGTGCTTCCAGTTATATTACACATATTGACTGGGACAGGCAAGGTTAGCTAAACTTATAATTTACAAAAGACAGGGTGATTCCATCGGTTGAACTGCTGGGAATACAAGACTTGCATTACAATTTTCTTAAGTGGCAGAACCTTACCCTTGAAGTTTATATTTTCTACTTAGTTGGCCCTTTTGCCGATTGACCGTTCCAAGGCGGTAACTGATGGTTTTTCTTTATGTGTGTTATGTCTTGTCTCTGTATTTTTGTCACATTTGCATTTACCTTGTTTGCCTTTGTCTACTGGTAGATAAAATTTAAATATCTGTGAAAATTTTGATAGGACCTTTACTTATTTATCTATTAGAATTATAATTGTTTGTTATTATTTTCATCCAAAGGTAGCTGGAGGTCCATATTTGTCCAAAGCTAGTATAAATATATATAAAAACACATCAACCTGACCATTTTGTTTTTAGATTTCATTTTATATAGTAGGATACTGAATCTTTTTAGGCAAAGTACTGATGGTAAATTCTGGAGCCAAGGAGCAGCTGTTCTTTGAGGCACCCCGTGGGAAAAGAATCACACTGAAGAATCAGGAAATTGAACGGCTTGATTGGTATACGTGGACTTCAGTGCTGGGCGTCACCTGTGAGGGATTGTGGCCGCCAAAATGTGATGTCACAGACATCAATGCTGCCTGCAGTCTCCAAGGATAAATCTGTCATAGCAACAGCTGATGATTTTGGTTTTGTGAAGCTGTTTAATTACCCTTCAAAGGTAATGTTAGGGTTTTGTACAAGTATTACCATGCTTTGTTCTTTTACTTAAATTGTGTTATTTTTAACTATGTCTTTCTGTAACTTTTCTAACATTAAGAAAACATTTACTAAAAAAGTTGTAATTGTTATAAGAGCCTTTATTTGATCAGATTCCTTAAAATTATTGCATAATGATGAGCGCCTTATTTTATCAGATTCCTTTAAATTGCTGCATAATTATGAGATCCTTTATTTGATCAGATGCCTTAAAGTTGCTGCATAATCCTTGAAATGTTGCTATTAAGCAATTTAGTAAATGTGTTGTTTAATTTTTTTTTTATGAACTTCCACACACTATAAACTTGTTTTTGTGTGATAAAGTTAAACTTGTCAGTAATGTTCTTTCAAAAGCTTTTTCATTCTTTACAATTTATTCTCTTTTAGGGTAAATTTGCAAAGCACAAGAAATATGTTGGACACAGTGCTCATGTGACCAATATTCGATTCACTAGCGGTGACCGGAAATGTGTGACGACCGGTGGAGCGGACACATCTGTCATGGTGTGGACGTACACCAGTGGTGACAAGAAGGCCATCGTAACTGTTGGGGGAGAGAGTGATGATTCTGACACAGACTCTGAGGAGGAAGGAGGTAGGTGTTAAGCTCATTTCCCACTTTTTGGAAATGGAAAAGGGTGTAGAATTAGTCATGAAAGCAAGTTAACTACAAACAATTTTGTTAGAAAAACACAATTGTCAGTGCTTTTGTATTAAAAAAAATTTCCCTTATTCATTGTTTTAACTGTAGCAATTAAAATCATCATACCTTTCATAATTGGGTTCATTATTACCACTTTTACTGTTTCACTTTTTGAACAGATTTTTTGCCAAAAAGAAATCTTACATATTGGCCAAAATTAGGCAGGTGGGCAGTCAGGCATATACAAACTCTATCATCAGTCCTTTGATTTTTTGAAAAATAAAATAGCTTAATAGTTCACTTCTGGTATGTTGAAAAATCAAGAGAACCATTATGCTTGCAGATCAAATTGAGAACTTGCTTCACTGCAGAATCAGCATTTACTCTAGTATCATTGCATTTATACCCCTACAACAGGTGTGATGGTTATACAGGAGTCAATTTATCCCACCATCCCATTATGCCAGGTAGGAGGGTATTGGTGGTTTACAATTAATCCTTCTATGAAAGCTCCTATTTGAATTTCATTTGTAGGGTATGACAGTGATGTTGCGCGAGAGAAGAACATGGACTACAGCAAGAAGATTTATCTGAAGCCTGCCCAGGAGAGGGAAGGGGTCAAACCCCATCTACAAGAGGTCTCTGCAGAGGCTAGGTGAGTTAAGGCTTTTATCAGCTTATTTATTTGTTGTGGAAATTTTACACTTTAAACCTGCACAAGGTTTCTACAGAGGCAAGGTGACTTCTGGAACTTAACTTCTCTTGTATATAAAATAATTCCACTTTAAAACTGCAGGTCTCTACAGAGGTCAAGTGTGAGTTCTGGCTCTTAATCAACTTCTCTTATATGTAAAATGTTTCCACTTTAAACCTGCAGGATTTCTCTACAGAGACATTCCCTGTCTAACTGAAATACTATTGGTGGGACAATAAACCCAATAAACAAACATTCTATGTCTAGGTCTTTGCAGAGGTCAGGTGATTACTAGCATAAATATATAAATATATAAAATCATTCCACATTAAGATCAATTGAGATGACTATAGTGTTTAAATGAGGATTGGTGCTGTATAAACTTCTCTTTAAAAATATTTCCTCTATAGACCTGCAGGAGGTCTCCACAGAGACCAAGAGTGAGTTCTGGCCCCTTATTAATATAATACATTTTTCCTATTTGTAGATTACAGGAACATAAACTTAATGAATGCAAAGAGAACAAGATATGTAGTTAGCACATTTAATTGTTAACCAGCTTTCCAGGTGGTGATCAGGCCAACTTGAAAATGATTTTGTCCTTTGAATATATGCTTGAACTGTATTTTTGTTACCAATTTTGTTAATAGACACCCAGTAGAAAAATAAGTCTGGGACTTTGGAAACAGTTAGTTCATGGTCAAGGTCATAGCAGTCACTGCAGGAAAAAGTTTTCATTATAATAATGAGAAGTGAATAAAAAAGTATTTATATTGCAGTTGGTATGTTGTTCCTTGTGTTATGTTTAATCATAGTTTGTAATTGCAAAATATTTTTTGTACACAGAGTTCAGGAAGTGGTTGATGAAAAGTAGTCACTCTCTGTCTATCATTTCATCTACATGTATCTGTCCCATGACATGAACAATGACTGTGGAAAAGCAGTGTCATGGGAGTTTTTACCCGTTTAAGTTATAGCTCTGGTTATATTTTGTTTGAAGTTGTATAATTTTCCTTGTATTATTCAGACCTGCAGTAAGCAGAAATGCTCCTCAACCTCCAAAAGTGAAAAGGTCTGAAATTCCTACAACAAGTGCTGGCAAAAGGAAGAAAACTACACAAATTTCTGTAAGTACATTTTTGTTTATTTTCAATTGCAGACTTAACCCGAGGGCTAATAACTGAAATTAAATTAAATAACTTTTTAGTAAAAAACCCACTCAAATTGAAGAGATTCTAACCCAAGACTGTGATTTACCACAGGACTAGCCCTCTTTATTAGCAATGAGTATACTGTACTTTTTTATTGTAGGATTTACAACTTGAATATATCCATGGGTACCGAGGCTTTGACTCCCGTAACAATCTCCACTACGTCAATGATGGGGCAGATATTGTGTACCATGCAGCTGGTGCTGGCATTATAAAGAACCTTCAGACAGGTTTGTTACATCTATTATAAAAGTGCACATGGTTATTAAAGGTAGTGTTAAAAAATTAGGACCAAAAATCTTTTTCCTAATTAACCAACTATGTCATCATTGCCTTAAAAGGTCCTGCTAAGTGCTGTTCAACTATGCCTAAGATCAATGTGAACAGTGAAGCATAAATCCTCATTCATCATTGCAAACAGGTATTTCCCATTTGAGCCATGCTGCTAAGATAGCTTTTTTTAAACTATGAAAACTGTGACAACTTTTGAGGTCACATTATATTGTCATCCTGATAATCTGTTCTGACATCCACTGTTGAAATTAGATTTCAAAAGAATGAAATTTAGGGTGTTTTTTGTGTTAATTATTTGTACTGTCTAACAATATAGACAGTGTTCAAAACCACCTTTACAAGGACTTAAGTATGACTTTATACAGAATTTTGCCCATATTGCCAAAACAGTGTAAGATATTGTTACATGTATTTGAATAAGGCAAACTGTCAGATACCACCTTTAAAAGAGTGTTTAACAAATGATCATTTTATAATTCCACTGTTTTGCATTATTTCAGACATTGAATCCAATATAAAAAAATCTAGTTTTTTTTATAAGATAGGAATAAACATTTGTAAATGCTTATCTGTTGTGAACAACAACAATACCTCATCACATCTAAGTGCAGTGAGGACTAGGGGGATACAAGTCAGACTTCACTTTTGACCTACTTTCAAATGCTGATGCACGGTCAGCTCCAATGAATATCAAAGTAACTACCATTTGTAGAAATAACTGATGACTTCATTAACAATACTGTGCCTTATAAATGCCTCTGGGAAAACATTTTTCAAGGGAGGTGGGTATTAAGGTAATCAAATCCAAAATCACTTTCTGTTAATGCATAACACGTGGCTTGATCCAATTTACGCTTCACCTTAAACCACTTTAACAGGTATCCATCTCACATTCTACAAACTACAATGTTTAAACTGTCTAAGTGCTTCGATCGACAATCAAGCTAAATGCAAGGTCAAGTTGACATGTGAATGTGGGGTAAAATATCTTACAATGGTCAAATGTCTAGCATGAGAACAATGTCTAAATACAACATTTTAAGTGACAAACATTCATGAATGAAAATCGTATTGTAATTCTGGTCTTACAAGATAAATTTCTATGAAAATAGAAATTATTAATTAATTAATTAAAGTTCCACCATTGCTGCAGTTCTTTCTTAAAAGGTTATTTCTTGATATATACTAACATAATATTTTTTATCCATTCCATACCCTCTAGGAGCACAGTCCTTCTACCTTAAACACACCGATGATATCATCTGTCTGGCTGTTAACCAGCATCCTAAGTTTAAGAACGTTGTTGCTTCGGGACAAATTGGCAATCCGCCCACTGTCCATGTCTGGAATGCCTCGACAAAGGAAACGTTGTCCATACTTAAGGGTGATCACTCAAAGGGGGTGTGTTCTGTGGATTTCTCCTGCACTGGGAAATACATTGTGACTGTTGGGTTGGAGCATAAGGTTGCTGTGTGGAGATGGCAGGAAGGTATGTACAATATAGGTCATGTGTCATAAACATAGTTTTTGTATTGACAGAAAAAGGGATGTTGAAGAAATAGAGGATCTGACACAAGTTATCATTTGATACAAACATTTATTAAACAATTTCTTTAAAAGTAATAGTAAGCAAGCCAATGGGGAGCTTACTATTAATCTTTTTCCTGAAAAGGTTTTATAAATTTTTGTATAAAATGACAACGCGTGTCAGATTCTTTTTAGTCACATGACTTTAGTTACCAGTATACGATTTTACAAAAAATTGTCAACGTAATGGTGTGAGATGATCTGCATTATTATGACGTTGATGACATCATCAGTCAAAGAGCTGTATTACACTAGTGTAATACAAGAAAACATCTAATGGGTGTATTGAATGGAAAACACGGTGAATCATGTGATAAATAAGTTTAAGATGATTTCTAACTTCCATAATGATAAAAACTATATTTTGTCATAGTCTGTTTGATTGTCTGATTACATGACATATTAGTAGCTTCAGTTGAAAGCGATTGTTAGCGATATTAAAATAATTTACTTATGTTAAAAAGTCTGAACTAATTGCTCACTGATATTTTATTGAAAGATACATATCTCTTTAATGGTTGGAAATATCGTTAGGTTGGGGTGTGTTTCATGTTAATAGTATGAATGGTATTACCTACAACTAAACAGCTAAATGAAAAGTGTTTTGTTTTTTTAATAAAACACATGGCAAATTATTAGTTAAAGTTTAAAACCTAAATTGTTTTTTCTTGTCAAGGTGCCATGCTGGCAAGTGTTCTTGGCAACAACGAGAGGATCTTCCGTGCTGAGTTCCGTCCTGACTCTGATAGCCAGTTTGTCACAGTTGGCGTGAAGCATGTCAAATTTTGGAGTGTGGCTGGGAACCAGCTAATGAGCAAGAGAGCTGTGCTCACAGCAGCTGGATTGGGTACCGATGTGAAGAAATTACAGACAATGTTGTCTATTGGCTTCGGTGCAGTAAGTGAATATGAAAATATTAATAGTAATTACCATTATTACACAAATATGATACACACAATTTTTCTTTTTTCTGTTTTCTAATTTGGGATACACAGTTGGTTTGAAACATTGGACTCTCCATGGGTTGGTTTTAAAGGTAGTCAACAATTTTAATTTAACCATCTCAAGATAACTGAAATACTGTTGGTAGGACGATAAACCCAATAAACAAACAATTTCTATTTTAGAATAATGTCACCTACACTGGGGCCATGAGTGGCGATGTATATGTGTGGCAGGATAATACTCTCCTACGACTGGTACAGAAGGCGCATAGTGGACCTGTGTTCTCCATGTTTACAACACTGAGAGATGGACTTATTGTTACAGGAGGAAAAGAGATGCCGTAAGCAGAAATTCAAAGTTTTAAATATTTGTTTTCTTTGCCTTAAGATATAATAATTTTACTGCTTCTACTACACATACTACTACTACTACCACAACTAGTACTACTTCTACTACTACTACTACTATAATAATAATAATAATAAAAGTTATAACAATGACTTTATTAAGGGTTGCTCAGTTGGATAAATGCAATCTTCCCAGTCAGCCTGAATAACAAGAAATTAAATGAACTTTCTTATGATTACACGTTTTGATTAGAAAATAATTAGACAATAGAGTTGTTTTGTCAAAGACAGATACAATGTTTACATAGGGATTTGTTTACACTTTTTGTTTACCGTCTTTTTGATAAGTTGTGAAAATGTGCTTTGATTTCTGGCTGATCTTACTACCACATTCAACAATCAACTTTGTCTTATAAGCCATTGTCTAGCCTTCCCACCATCAAATGCAGCACTACTTTTTGTTCAGTCATCGTTATCTTCCGGATCAGTTGCAAAACCTTTCATATCAGTTGATTTTTTCCATGGTCATTTAATAAGTAAAGTTATTTATTAATCTGCTGCAGATCTAAAGAGAATGGTCCTGTGAAATTGTGGGATCAAGAGATGAAGAGATGTCGAGCCTTCCCTATTCATGAGCATGGCACCAAGGCGGATGTGGTCAAATCTGTCTGCAGAATCAAGGTCAGCGCTTTTTATAGTGTCTTGATTGATCAAGGCCTAAAGATTGTACTTGTGATAATTATTTAAATGAGGACCTTAACCTTTTACAATAAGATTTAGAACATGAAAAAAAAATTCTTTGGTGATAAAATCTTGTTCATGTAATTGATAATAAATAATGTAAAGTGAAGTTTCCCTAATTTCCCTATGTTGCTTAAATAGCAACTTTTTTCAAATGACATTAGCAGACTGTTACCATATACAAATTCAATGATATTTTGGCTCTTGGTAGGGGAGGCCCCAGGTTGGATCCCAGTTAAAAATAGTAGTGGTATAGCTTTCTTGCAAATTCTCAAATAAATATAAGGGTAGTTACCTCCTCCATTTTGAGTTACGTGTCATCTTTTCTTTTTTGTGCCATTTTTACACAAAAGTCAGACTGTACAAACGCTGAATGATTACTCATTCCAGGGATTTACTGGATACAGGATCCTCTGTCCATATAGACATAAATCACAGCAATGTACGCACAAAAATGAATTCTGAATACATTTGGATGCACAAAACATGCCCAGAATATCTCATTTTGACATCAAATGTTTTGGTTATCACCATAGTAGTCCACCATTATTAGATGGACATAGACAATGTGACCATAATTGTGTCAGTGCAATGTAACAAAAAAAGCAAAACCTAATGAAAAACAGAGCAAATAAAACAGTAAGCAATAATACTTACTTCTGTTGATGAAAGTAATAATCTTAATCTAAGTACCCAATTACAGTAGTAATAAGGGGTGTCCATGGCCGAGCTGTTAGTCGCTGACTTGAAACTACTCAGCCCCTCACCTGGTAGGTTTGAGTCCCAGTCTGGCCAAAACTTTCATGTGGGGAAGTTTTCCAGCTAACCCGTGGTGCGCGAGTGGTTCTACCCAGATATAAGTCTGGGGTCTTTCTTTGCCAATAATTAGCAGGGCATCCTCAATATTTTGTCAGTGCAATGTAACAAAAAACAAACAAAACTAACAGTAGTAATATGGTTCAGGTTAACCAGCACACCTTTTAAAAGGTTTACCAGTTTCTGATTACGTAGCCTTTGTCATCAAAATTCTGTTTGGTTTACGTACATGTACCTTATTAGTAAGATAATGCCCTTCAATTGCCATCTCTGGATTGACCCATCTCCCCCAAAATAAGAAAAAATGTCTCTGTGCTGGGTCATCACAGAGGAGGATGGGGTCATAAACCTTTATTTTAAACTGGGTGTGTGGGTCTGTAGTGTATGTCACATGTAATGCACATAGGCCTGTTGCATTGCTATTGGTCAGAAGAAAGATGCCCAGCTAACCAATTTATAAATGCTGATTTTTTAATGCAACTGTTTTTATTGGTACATGTATTTTAAAGAGAAAACCTTTAGCCATATAAAGTGTATGTATACAGTTCTAGCGTCAGAAAATTTTTGGTCAAGCTTAGAAAAATAGTGTAGATCAAGATCGGGATCTGCCTGATCAAGATTTGTATCTAATTCATTATCAGTCCATCTTGAAATGTATATATGAAACTTTAAGGAATTAAATTAAGTAAAATTACCAATATGATAATAGCTCCAGTGTGACTTGAAAGAGGTTTACAAGGAAAAAAATTGAGCATGTTTGTTGGGATAATCTTCCAAAGCACTTGCATTTTACAGAGAAAACATTGCAATCACAAAATATGTATGTGTGTACTCTGTTTGGGCAACATTGGCACATGTACCTCAAATGAGGAAACATTTCAGCCATCCACAAAATGTGTAGAGCGTCGGCTCCAGGTATGGGAGGCCCATGGTTCGATCTCAGACCGCGGCATACCAAAGTCGTAAAAAATGGTAGTGGCATAGCTCCTTTGCTTACTCTCAAGCAAATATAAGGGTAGTTCCACGACTGGTTGGCCCGGTGTCAGGATAATGTGACTGGGTGTGGTATCATGCCAGGTGCTCACGGCATGCTATACACAGTGAAGGCAGCACTATTTCTGCTTCAAGTGGACACCCACTCCAGATAACTGAAATACTGTTGGTATTAACAAAAATAAACAATAAACAAAATGTGTATATGTTTGCTATTTCAGGGCAAGATTCTGGTTGGTACGAAGGACAATGATGTGATAGAAATCGGAGAGAAGAATGGTGTGCTGCAAGTGTTGGTTGGGGGTCATGCCGAGGGTGAGGTATGGGGCTTGGATCGCCATCCCAGCCTGCCCCGCTTTATCACAGCCAGCTACGATGGCACAGTGAGAATCTGGGACGTCAGCACAAAGGTAAGCCTACTGAACATCTACTGGACAGCCATTTTTTTAACTTACAGAGGCCAAGAAATTAATGATCGATGATGTGACTGTACAATGTAGCAGGGAGGGGAACTAGGTGGACCCCTGATGCCTAATGATAAATCTTGCAGTAAATTTAATTTTAATACCTTAAATTACAATGATTTAAAGGAAAACATGAAATTTCCTTTTAAAGTTTCCTTGTTAATTCGTCTATAAAAAAAATTAGTTCGTTGTTAAGTTTTAGCAGCCAGTCAGACTAATGGATAGGTAATATGAAGTTTTTTCTTTGATAAGAATTTGTACTACAAATGTATTTACAGTTACTTACTACTTACTACTTATCTTAGATACCAGGTTTCATCAAGTTGATATAAATAGATGTTACATTTATAGTACAGGCTTATGCATAAAGTTGATGGAAAAAATGGTATCAAGAAAGACATGTATGCTTTTACCATATGAAGGACTGCTGCTTTTATATTAAAATAATGAAATTTGTTGTGTTTTTTAAAGCTATTTTTAGATCTTGTAGTCTTTTTTCCTACTTCTTTGACATTATTTTTTATCAATTTTTCAAGGTTATTGTGTCATGCAATGATACTAAAATAAAAAATTCTACCCCCTTTTTTCTTAAACATTTAAGCAACATGGTCACAGTTGGTCAGTTTTGAATGATTGTAACATTTACAAAAGAAAACAAAAAGAAAACTTTTTAAACCACTGTAAATAATGGTCTAAAATATCCTCCCCTGACCACATAGATTATATATGTACATGCTGTCATGCAAAAGGTATAGTCTTAAAGTTAGGATAGTCAAAATCATTTGCAATGGGACTGGCCACAATAGCTCAGGTGGTAGAGCGTCGGCTTGCAGATCGGGAGGTTGTGGGTTCAAACCCCGGCCGGGTCAAACCAAAGACTTCAAAGTTGGTAGTAGTGGCTTCCCTCTTAACGCACAGGGCTATATGGACAGCATTACGCCTGACTCGTTGGTGTCAGTATAATGGACCGGCTGGGTTCTGTCCCTGGGCACCTCATAAGTGCCCCTGTGCTATAATGATAGAAATTCTGCTGCTCAGTATCAGCAAAAATGCCGGCTAATCCCAATCTCATCCCATTTGCAATGGTCTACTTTTAGTCATTTGAAGCTTAGAAACCTGATAATGCTTCAAAAGTATGTCCATTTGAAGCAGATATAGTGCTGCCTTCATTGTGTGTAGCATGCCCTAAACACCTGGCATGATACTTGGCTCAATCATAGTATTCTGATGATGTGCTGACCAGTTGTGGAACTACCTTTATATATGCTTCAGTATTGGCAAGATAGCTTTACCACTATCATTTCTGATGACTTTGGTATGTCACTGCCGGGGTTTGAACCCAGAGCCTCCTATTCCTGCCACTGACACTTTACTGATTATGGTACCCGGTTTGGTATATTGTGGATAAGTATAGGAAGCAACACTAACAACAATGACTGATTGGCTAGATAGTAATGCAATAATTTGAATAAATGTGATCTACAGATCAGAAAGGTTCTATTTTCAATATAGCCACACAAACTGTGATCAGGCTGCTTTATCCCTTGATTTTGCAATTACTGAAATTAATAGTATATAATATTGATACAAAAGGCATGTTGGACAAGCATTGAGTCTTTAAGGTGTATTGCTGTTAGTATAGAAATAAGATTCTTGTCACTTACATCTGAGATATTATGTAGTAAAGATTAAAGATGTTCCAAAAATTTCTGATATCCTTATAAAGTGTCTCAGTTTGCTAAGTACAAACTCCTTTAATATCCTTATTTTATTTTTGTTTACCAATTTCTTAAATATATTTAGTGTATATTTACTTATATTTTCTCCCTCAGGATTCTTCTCTTACGGTAAAAGGCTTGTAGACTGCCATTTTGTTAAGCTGCATGTAGAATCACTAACACTCCTATCTCTTCATATGCTACTTTGAATAAAATATGTAATATATAATATATATATACATATATAAATGTATTGAAATTTCTAAGTTCTGAAAAATGAACTTAGTTACGGAAAAAATAATCTTCACAAAACCTTTAAACCAAAGCATTCCCTTCCACGTAATAACTATTACATTTTGTTATGACAGGAGTACTATTACTCAAACATTAGAATCGTCTACTTTTTTAAAGTTCTAATGAGTGTCTACAAAGGGGTTTGTGTTGGAAAACTTGAAGATATATTGTGCAATCAAGTTAGATTGATATGGTCAACCAGTTAAAGTCGCCAAATTGTAACTCCTCATCCCCTAACCACATGGGTTTGTGTCCTGGTCTGGGAAATAACTTTTATGTTGGGAGAGCTTCAGCTGTCCTTCTGTGTGCCAGTGGTTGTGCCCAGGTAATTGTCTGGTGTCTTTCTTAATATGACCATAATTGTCAAACATCCTCTGGTGTATATATATATGTTGCAGAAAATTACAGTTATGAGCAAAACATATTAACTTTGTGTGTTAACACAGAATGGTATTTGTATAACCTTTCCCTTATATGCCTTTATTTGGTATGTTGGAAATTCCCTTTATATATTATGGGAGCACCTTGTTAACTTGTTTGTAGAATGCTATGAAAAGCAAAATATTTGGAATTACAATATACACTTAACATAATTTTTACCTATACTGATCAATTATGAATAAATATTACATTGTTTAACAATAAATGAAATGGTGTAATGAATGTCAAGCTGTATCCCTTTTATATGACTTTTGAACAAAATATTAAGCTGCAACTTAAGCTGGAAATTCTATGAAGACAATAAAAAAATTGCATCCTAACCAATAGGTGTTACAAGATTTTATCTGTCGGTATTGTTATTAAAATGGTTAAGTGTATATTATATATGTATAGCCTAATTTGTGTATGTTTTAGAATTGTATACATTGTATATGCACAAGTATTATTTTGTTGAAGGTATGCTTCCTAGATGCACACCACGTTTGACTTTGATTATAAGACAAGCCAGTGGTTTTCTTTTTTATATCTATTTACCACTGAATATCAGATATTTTTCCTTCCGATGGCAAATGTCTCAGTCTGAGTTGAAATCTAGCTCAGAAATAGATAAAACAGATAGATTAGAGTTGGATTCTGAATACAATTTTGGCTATTACAACTTGGAACTGGACAAATTTACCAATAATAAACTGGTCCTATCAATTATAAACTGGACCAATCCCATAGCTGCAATTAAACAAAGGCAAAGTGTTGACAAGGAAGTGTCACCTTAATAAATGGCTTATTTTTTTAAAGAAAGTTCTGATATAATTTTTTTTGCAATATGATCTAAGTGTAGCTAAAAAGATTCTGTTGTAGCTAACTATTGAATAAGTTATAAGAAGTAAGTGTAAAAATTGTAATTTAGATTTATAATATTCTGTTTGCAATATTTGCAAAATAAAGTAAACAAGAAAACTTTAACTTGAAATGCAATTAAAGTAAAATTTGAAATGTGCAACAAGTTTTACTTTGTTTGTCCTATAAGTCAAGTTTTACTTTGATTGCAGTATAAGTCAAGTTTTACTTTGATTGCAGTATAAGTCAAGTTTTACTTTGATTGCAGTATAGGTCAGTTTTACTTTGATTCAGTATAAGTCAAGTTTTACTTTGACTGCCACGTAAGTCAGGTGTTACACTGATTGCAGTATAAGTCAAGTTTTACTTTGATTGCAGTATAAGTCAGGTGTTACACTAATTGCAGTATAAGTCAAGTTTTACTTTGACTGCCATATAAGTCAGGTGTTACACTGATTGCAGTATTAGTCAAGTTTTACTTTATCTGCCATATAAGTCAGGAGTTACACTGATTGCAGTATAAGTCAAGTTTTACTTTGACTGCCATGTAAGTCAGGTGTTACACTGATTGCAGTATAAGTCAAGTGTTACACTGATTGCAGTATAAGTCAAGTTTTACTTTGATTGCAGTATAAGTCAGGTGTTACACTGATTGCAGTATAAGTCAAGTTTTACTTTGTCTTCCATATAAGTCAGGTGTTACACTAATTGCAGTATAAGTCAAGTTTTACTTTGTCTTCCATATAAGTCAGGTGTTACACTGATTGCAGTATAAGTCAAGTATTACTTTGAGTGCAGTATAAGTCAAGTATTACTTTGAGTGCAGTATAAGTCAAGTTTTACATTGATTGCAGTATAAGTCAAGTATTACTTTGATTGCAGTATAAGTCAAAATTTAATTTGATTTTTTGAAGTCAAGTTTTACTTTGATTGCAGTAAAAGTAAAGTTTTACTTTGATTGCAATAAAGGTCAAGTTTTACTTTGATTGCAGTTTAAGTCAAGTTTTCCTGTGATTGCAATGCTTTTATGTCCATGTATTGTTTGATAATTGTAGAATGCATCCCCAAGCAGTTTGTCAGGAGTGGTAATTATCAAACTGCATCCATCATATTAGCAAACAAACTAAACAGGAACTAGGCAATGTGTTCATTGGTCTATTTGTCTTTTGATGGAAGTTTTTCTTACCTTTGTTAACCATTTTTCTTACAAATTTGCAGGTAGATTTGCAATGTTTTTTTCTTTTTTCCAATAGTCCTAATCCTTGCATTCGGATAACAAGACATAATTCTGTTAATACATATACAAAAAAGATTTGTATTTTTTAATAATTGGGTTAGTTAATTATTTATAATATGACCTATTTTCATAGCACAATATTATTTTTGTTAGTGGGTGTGTTTGTTTTCAGTGTTGTTTGTTACAAGAAAGATATACTATTAGATTTTGTATATGATTGCCACAATATCTTCTTGCAGAGGTATCCTTGTCACACTTCTCTAGTTTTCTAGTTTAAAATGAAATAGACAACACATGTTAAATGAATACACAGAGCCACATAAATATATATGTACTTTTAAATACTTAAAACTTGTGAATAGGTGAAAAGATAAAGTTGACTGTGTGTTAGATATTTGATGTGCATAGGTTGTGGCATGTTTAAAGGGGTACCCTTCATTATTACTTCTGGTATAGCAAATACATGAACACATCAAACATGTGTTTGTTGGTGTTTGAAAATGATTGTTGTCTTAAACTTATTTTTTCTTTATTAAAGACCCTTTTATCTCTGATTTAAAGGTGGTGTCCGAAAGTTTGGTTTTTTTCTCAAACAAGCAAATAAGTCAGTGGTGCCTGAAAATGTCTTGCATAATGCTGTTCATTGATGCTCAAGATGTGTGTGAACAGTCAAGGATAAATCACCACTCGTCATTTGCAAACAGATGTTTCCTATCCTCGCCACGCTGCAGAGATAACTATTTTTAAACTTAGAATACCATGTGACCACTTTTGTGTAGTAATTTGCTTTCATATCTATTTTTAACGGAGACCTCTTTTGCGCTTTTTATAGCTTTGGAAAGACTGAACATTTAGAGTATTTTTCTTGCCATTAATACAGTCGAAACAATAAAGTTAGTGTTAAAAATCATTTTTATATTGACTAAAGTATTGGTTTAAGTAAAAAATATTACCAAATTGGTGGGTAGATATTGGCTTTTATTTTTAATATAGGTAAACTGTCAGATACCACCGTTAACGGTTTGACTGTGTAACATTATGAAATATACTAAGTGATTAGTCATATGTTTCTAATCAGTTTTTAGTCATGATGAAGATTTTCAGTCTATATAGTAATAAATAGATATCTAATAAAATGATAATCCAATTTTCTTTTTGACAAAATGCTATGATCAATTCATCGTTATACATTAAAATTGGAAACAGCAAGGATAAAACATAACTTTATCCAAGCAATTATGGTCACATGTTGCCAAGCTTCTCTCTTATAATTTTTGAAAAGCTAAATAAGTAGCATATACATAGCTTGGATTCACCTTTATTGTGAATATTTTTGTTGCATTGTTACATAAAGATGATCTTTCAGAGAAGCTCAAAGTTGTTTTTCATTTTCAAAACTCTTTACCTGGCTCAGGCTGTCAGATCCTATCTTTTAATACCAGGGTTATAACACTAAACTTTGATGTGTGATCACTTGGCTGGAAGGGTTACAATTACAAACATTACTAGAAACCAGTAATTGCACCATAATGCATTAATCGTTGCTAAATAAATGTGCATATGATTTCTTTCTTGTGCATGCATTATGGATTCAGCGTAGTCACTGTTTTCTGAAAATATTCAGATCCATCTGTTTAAATGATGTGTTTTTTCTCTAAATAAAGGGTATATATATAAAATAATTGGCTACTTAAATATTAATGTCTTTTTTCTTTTTGAAAACCACTCCATAAAAATGCACTTTCACTATATAATTTCAATTGACTGTATACTGTAAAATGTCTCAGATACAAGATTAAAAATCACACAATGCTTGTAGGAATGTTGTGTAAACTTGATTGATGTTGTGTTTGAGTTTCATTTGGTTTCTGTCAAATTAAATGTTAACACTTGTACAGTATTCACACCTCTGAATGGTATACTAGTTTCTTTTCATTTATTATGCTCCCCGAAAACTTTCGGGGGAGCATATAGTCGCCGCCTTGTCCGTCCGTCCGTCCGTCAGTCCGTCAGTCCGTCCGTACGTCCCATTCGTGTCCGGCCCATAACTTCGTTATTTGAAGTCGAATTTCGAAACTATTTCACAGAAATGACCACCATGTTGAGACGACGTGTCGCGCGCAAAATTTGGGTCCCTACCTTGAAGGTCAAGGTCACAGCGTGACCTTGCAGCAAAATCGTGTCCGGCCCATAACTTCGTTATTTGAAGTCGGATTTCGAAACTATTTCACAGAAATGACCACCATGTTGAGACGACGTGTCACACGCAACATTTGGGTCCCTACCTTGAAGGTCAAGGTCACAGCGTGACCTTGCAGCCAAATCGTGTCCGGCCCATAACTTCGTTATTTGAAGTCGGATTTCGAAACTATTTCACAGAAATGACCACCATGTTGAGACGACGTGTCATGCGCAAAATTTGGGTCCCTACCTTGAAGGTCAAGGTCACAGCGTGACCTTGCAGCCAAATAGTGTCCGGCCCATAACTTCGTTATTTGAAGTCGGATTTCGAAACTATTTCACAGAAATGACCACCATGTTGAGACGACATGTCATGCGCAAAATTTGGGTCCCTACCTTGAAGGTCAAGGTCACAGCGTGACCTTGCAACAAAATCGTGTCCGGCCCATAACTTCGTTATTTGAAGTCGGATTTCGAAACTATTTTATAGAAATGACCACCATGTTGAGACGACATGTCGCGCGCAACATTTGGGTCCCTACCTTGAAGGTCAAGGTCACAGTGTGACCTTGCAGCAAAATCGTGTCCGGCCCATAACTTCGTTATTTGAAGTCGGATTTCGAAACTATTTCACAGAAATGACGACCATGTTGAGACGACGTGTTGCGCGCAACATTTGGGTCCCTACCTTGAAGGTCAAGGTCACAGCGTGACCTTGCAGCAAAATCGTGTCCGGCCCATAACTTCGTTTATTTGAAGTCGGATTTCGAATCTATTTCACAGAAATGACCACCATGTTGAGACGACGTGTCGCGCGCAACATTTGGGTCCCTACCTTGAAGGTCAAGGTCACACCGCGACCTTGCAGAAAAATCGTGTCCGGCCCATAACTTCGTTATTTGAAGTCGGATTTCGAAACTATTTCACAGAAATGACCAACATGTTGAGACGACGTGTCGCGCGCAACATTTAAGTCCCTACCTTGAAGGTCAAGGTCACACCGCGACCTTGCAGCAAAATCGTGTCCGGCCCAAACACTCAACCTTTTTTTGTGACAATGTTCCCATTCGGGGAGCATCACCCGTCTCTGACGGCCTCTTGTTTTCAAATATTATAATGTTTTTTATTTCATGTTTTTAATTCAATTTCTTTGAAGTACTATTGACTAGGTAAATGGTTAATATTGACTCAAATAATAGTATTTAATAATACACATGCAAAGATTATATCAAGTGCAGTTATTGCATTTTGCACTTGTTTTATTATTCTTATGGCCAGGATTTGCTGACATTTATTTCCAATTCATTTTGGCATTACAAGCCACCCATCTTCTGAAGACTTTTATTTATGCCCTTATTGGCATATTTGCAGTTTCATTTCAGACTGCACCCCATGCCCAGGCACCCATACACCTTTCAGTTAAAGTTGTCATTTTATAACTGTTTAGTCTTTTTCTCCACCAATAAAAGCTGGTTATTTCTATACTGTACATAATTATTATTTTGTTATGATGTCTTTTTAAAAAATAACAAGTCCATTGCTATCTATACTTGCAGAGTCTAGTAGCAAAACTTGGCGTGGATGCGGCAAGATCAGTATCATACAGTGGAGATGGTGAGATGATTGCTGTTGGCCTCAAGAATGGAGAGTTTCTCGTTTTACTGGCTAATGGCCTCAAACTGTGGGGCAAGCGACGCGACAGGTCAGCTGCCATCAATGATATCAGGTATGTTGGTATTTCTTTTTTTTGTTGGGTTTATCATTCCACCATTGTTTCAATTTTCCAGATATGGTTTTCACTTTAAGTAGATATAGTGCTGCATTTGTTATTATTAGTGTACCATAAGCGCCAAGCATGATACCATATCCCAGTCACATTATTGTGATGCCTCGCCCAGCCATTTGTGGATCATCCCTATTTAGCTGGGCATCAGCAGATGAACTGTAACTTGAAATACATTTTTAAGATGTTTGTGCCTAAAGATTATAACCATTGCATACTTTTGTTTGTTAAGTGTAACAAGGTATCATTCGACATTTTTCAGCATTCATTATTGTAAAAATTCTATACCAGGAACATTTACATATAATATGTATCACATGTTAAGTAGCATAAACACTGGACTGGTTAGAATTGCTGACTCCTCTGCCCTTTATTGTGTGGGTTAGAGGCCCGGTCCGGGTGAGAACTTTCATGTGGGGAGGTATTTCCACCTTACCTGGGGTGCACCAGTGGTTCTACCCAGATGTTAGTCATCTGGTTTTTTTCTCCACCAATAATTCGCTGGATGTTGCCAAAATGACCATAATTGTACTGGTGTGATGTAACAAAAAACAGAACAAACACAAAAGCGGCACTGTAAACTCAGAAGATGCAGCTTTCATCTTGACAGTTTAGTGTGCTGATTCTAGCAATATACATTTTTAGACAACTGTTACTCATATTTTTGCCAGGTTCAGCCCCAATGGTAAATACCTGGTTACTCATATTTATGCCAGGTTCAGCCTAGATGGTAAATACCTGGTTACTCATATTTTTGCCAGGTTCAGCCCAGATGGTAAATACCTGGTAGCCCAGATGGTAAATACCATGTTACTCATATTTTTGCCAGGTTCAGCCTAGATGGCAAATACCTGGTAGCCCAGATGGTAAATACCATGTTACTGATATTTTTGCCAGGTTCAGCCCAGATGGTAAATACCTTGCAGTAGGCTCAGAGGATTCCTGCATTGACTTCTACGACCTCTCCAAGGGTCCTGTCCTCAACAGGGCAGGCTACTGTAAAGGCATACCCAGCTTTGTCATCCAGTTTGACTTCTCTGCAGACAGCCAGTTTATCAGGGTAACATAGTTTATCTGGGTATTATTAATGTTTTTGAAGTTATTATGAATTGTATGTTTTTGTTGTTTCAACTTGAAAGACACCTTTCACTTTTCTGAATGAAATAAACATTTACTTATTTGTCTTTTTTGTTGTTATGACAACAAAATTAACATTTTATGTAATATGTTATATTTTTATACAATATCAACATGCTTACAGGTGCCTTTACTCAATACATATTTTATGTGATGGCTGCTAGTTACACACAATTTAATACAATATGCCTGTGATCTGGCGATTAAAGTCTCTTAATTGTAACTCATTAACACTCAGCCATGCAGGATAATGCCAATGTTCTGGGCAAACATCCACAAGGAAACATTCATCTCTCTCTGACCTGTGGTGCTTCACTGTTTGTACCCAGACATTTGTTCATGGTATTTCTCCACTAATACTGAAATAGCTGAATGACATTACAAAGATCACAGTTGTGTTGATTGTATTTCAAAGACAATACTGACAATGTTTTGAAAAAATTACAATATAAAATGTTTTATTTATCATATTTTGAATTAATCAATATTTCCAGGTGAGCACAGGTGCCTACATTCATCAGGTGTTTGGGGTCCCTGGTGGTAACTTGGTACAGGATGAGAAGATTATCAGTAAGATCACATGGGCATCCTGGACAAGGTAACTTTAACTGTCCTCTAGTTGATTGTCAGTAAGATCACTTTGGAAACCTGAACAAGGTAGGTTTAACTGTCTACAAGTTGATTGTCAGTAAGATCACATGGGCATCCTGGACAAGGTAAGTTTTACTGTCTTCAAGTTGATTGTCAGTAAGATCACGCAGGAAACCTGGACAAGGTAAGTTTTACTGTCTACAAGTTGATTGTCAGAAAGATCACATGGGCATCCTGGACAAGGTAAATTTTACTGTCTACAAGTTGATTGTCAGTAAGATCGCGCAGGAAACCTGGACAAGGTAAGTTTTACTGTCTTCAAGTTGATTGTCAGTAAGATCATGTGGGAAACCTGAACAAGGTAAGTTTTACTGTCTACAAGTTGATCGTCAGTAAGATCATATGGGAAACCTGGACAAGGTAAGTTTTACTGTCTTCAAGTTGATTGTCAGTAAGATAATGTGGAAAACCTGGACAAGGTAAGTTTTACTGTCTACAAGTTGATTGTCAGTAAGATCACGCAGGAAAACCTTGACAAGGTAAGTTTTACTGTCTACAAGTTGATTGTCAGTAAGGTCATGTGGGAAACCTGGACAAGGTAAGTTTTACTGTCTACAAGTTGATTGTCGGTAAGATCATTTGGGAAACCTGGACAAGGTAAGTTTTACTGTCTACAAGTTGATTGTCAGTAAGATCATGTTGGAGACCTGGACAAGGTAAGTTTTACTGCCTACAAGTTGATTGTCAGTAAGATCATGTGGGAAACCTGGACAACGTAAGTTTTACTGTTTACAAGTTGATTGTCAGTAAGATCACTTGGGAAACCTGGACAAGGTAAGTTTTACTGTCTTCAAGTTTATAGTTGATTTGGAAACAACTTATTACAATTTATTTTAATTTAATCACTCTCTACTTCCTGGGTAGAACCAATACGAACTCTCAACCTAGAGCAATATGCAGTAGATATTCTTACAAGGATTAACTTCTTGGGGTTAGAGTCAGATTCCAATCCATGACCCTCTAATCCATAGTTTTGGCACCTTAGCTACAAGACCGAGAATGCTCACAAATAGTTGGTTATGATCATGGATAAATTATTGTCATTAACAAAAGCTCTGTAACATTGAAGATGTAACAACCTAGTATAAACCACTGTCAAATTTAAGATAATTGATGTTCAAATAAGTGCTTCATTGTATTCAGAATTATGAAAATATTTACAATAGTTCAAATAAAAAAAAATATGGATTTTCTTTTTAAGATAAAAATAGTTAAATCACAATTCAAAATAGGCTGACAACATTTTTCCTAAAACTGGTTTCTTGTTTCTCCTTTTGTGAGGCCAGTTTCTGACAAGTCTGCCTGAACAACCAATACAACTGGACCTAGGTAGTGCAAAGTGTTGGCTCCAGGGTAAAGGAGGCCCCGGGTTCGATTCCGTGCCGCAACTTACCAAAGTCATAAAAAATGGTAGTGGTGTAGCTCCCTTGCTAATGCTCAAGCAAATATAAGGGTAGTTCCACTATTGGTTGGCCCGGTGTTAGGATAATGTGACTGGGTGTGGTATCATGCCAGGTGTTCATGGCATGCCATACACAGTGTCGGCAGCACTATATCTGCTTCAAGTGGAGACTGTCTCCAGATAACTGAAATACTGTTGGTGGTACGATAAACGCCACCCCCAACCCCTCCACAAAAAACAACAACAATCAACCAATAATCACTTTCTTAATTGATCTTCCAGCTACTCTGTTTCTTTTTGTCTGTGCAACATATATTAAATGTTAGCTCCCAATTTGTTTTGACAAAGTCCTTATTTTAATTTTGATTGACATTTTTTCCCCAAAAATTTCCAAATCCTAAATTTCTTGCATAAAGTCAGGATATCTCTTAGAAACTCTCAGCAGATTAGCATTTAAGATCAGACCATGATCAGACTTGTTTGTACTTGATTTGAAGAAGAACAATATTGAACCGAATTTATCTGATATATACTATGGATGTTCCCGATCTGCAATGTACTGGGCAAAGTAATAATTGTTACATTTAACAAAAACACTCAATTAGTGTTTTTATTTGTATCTATAAGCAATGTTCCCCCTATCTGCAGTGTTCTTGGCCAAGAAGTTGTGGGTATCTGGCCGAGAGGCTCAGATAAGGCTGATGTCAACTGCAGCCATTTGTCCCATACCGGCACTGCATTGGCCACCGGCGATGACTCTGGACTCGTCAAATTGTTCGACTTCCCATGCACAGAGAAATATGTAAGTTGCCTTGTGTTTCTGCCAGTTTTTTTTTTTTGGCATTGTCATTTTTTTGTTTCGTTTTTAAAAGGTATTCACAGAAATGTTTGTAACAATACTTTTATGAGCATAATGTGTCACAACATGGTTTATATACTGTTCCATTACAAAAAGGAAGCTACATGTAGTGCACAATAGACAACATTGTTATGTTTAATTTCTGAATATGTTTTGCAATCCTTAAAATGATTTAATACAAATTTTAGTCCAGATTGCATTGGCTACACCCAATTGTCATGGTCAGCTCATTACCTGGTCTACATCCAAATAACATTGAGGCAAAGTCTGAGACTATAAATTGTCATGTCCTTTTCAGAACTATGGAGAGTAGGTGATGAAAGACCTTTGACTAGTAATTTGTTTGTTTTGTTTATTCCAGGCTCCATACAAGCAGTTTGTTGGTCATTCTGCCCATGTGACGAATGTCCGATTCACTTTTGATGACAAATATCTTGTCAGCACTGGGGGAGATGATTGCTGGTAGGTTTTAAGTTTTTGAAAGAGTCTTTTTTTGATATACTACCTAGAGATTTAATAAATAGCCTCTACAACAAGTGTAATTTGCACAGCTGGTCAAATACCCTCCTCCCAACACATATTACAGGGAGAAAATAAATCCAGTCCGTTTTGCCAAGGTGAATAAATGCAAACCCTTCCACACACACCCATATGTTGAAAAAAGGCACAAGGAAAATGGCATCTAACTGTCTAACCTCAGTGGCTATTAGCATCATCATTATTGTTATGTTTTTTTTTGGTCACAAAGCACTTATTTGCATAGCTTAATATGCTTTTTTTCCATTAGCACTTTTGTGATGCTTAGTTGAAAGCATTTAATGACTAATACTTACTTTACCTAAGTTTTTATTAATTACTTAATAACGATAACAGATTTTTAAATGTCACTTTATAAAAAAAAAGACTAAAAATTGTCCACCTTTTCAAAATGTGTTTGGGGTCACCTTGTTAAATGCTTAAATAGTACCAGGTAGTAGTTCGTCTGTGCACAGTTTTATCAGAGATATTCCTCTTAGAGTCAGTTTGCTCTAGTTTCACTGTTGGGTATGATTTAGTGGTATGCGTTCCTAAGACGACTAGAGTTGAGGTTTACTGACTTGTGATCGCGTATCACATATGTTTTAGTTGTATAGTTTACTAAAAAGTATCATTTAAAAAATGCATTTTTAAAAGTCTTTAACCAATAAAACTATTGTCACAAGTCATTTAGTTGAAAGGTTTCAATTATTGCAGCTGTGAGCCATTTTTCCCTTGTAATTTTGAATCTTACATGCTATTAACATTATTTATCTTTTCAGTTAAATCATCAGACTATTATAAGTTATTTACTGATCTTCCATTAGCAAACCAAAATATTTATGAAAAAGCATACAATAGATCTCAACTTATTTTGCTTTTTATTATTGAGTTTCATTATTTAGTTTTATCATGTTTTCTTTTTTTTGTGACATATTAATTTTTCCAACAAATTTCCATTTAATCATTATCTATCAATTAATATTGCTGCTCAACTTAACTTCCCTGTACCCTTGTCCATTTTCTTTTTCAGTGTGTTTGTTTGGAAGTGCATTTGAGAGTAATCAACTTTGCTTTTTGGGCCCGCTGTGGAATGGGTTCATAGGATGGATGTAAACAATGATAATTAGAATTAAACATTTCAAGCACATCAGGTGCATGAACAGAAGAAACCTCAGACAGTTGGATCATTATTTGATACCATACACTCCTGTAGGAAGGAGACAACAGAAACATGCCCAACACAAACTTCTATGGCAGCCTTTCATGCTTTAAAATGACATTTTATACACGGATTACTTTTTTTCCCTTTAGTATAGGTAAATTACTAGTATAGTTTTTATGAATTAAGCGTAATCCACTGAGCACTGATAAGTGCATTTGTATTATACTATAAGTCTGCCAAGTAAGAAATTCTCAGGCAAATAGTGTATGCTTTCTGATCAGGATCTACACTATTTGCTACTCAGTCAGTCTAATAGTCTTTGTCAAAAGATGGATTTACCTATCTATGAAATCGTATAGCATATAGGCAGTTTGTTAACAAATGTAATATGATATGGGTTAATAATTACATTAATTTGTACTTTATGTTTGATACATGTATAATTTACAAGGAATTTTTTTTAAATATATTGCATATTGTCCTAAGCTGTAGTACTTACTTTTTTTTTACACATATGGGTAAAATTTGGAGCATATTAAAAATAATATACATTGTACCTAACAATTTTTTTCCAAAATTTGAAACTTGTGTTTTTTTTTCTTATTTTACATTTAACATTATACATTGCTCAATATCATATTTTTTTTGCATATAACTTTTTTCTTACATTGAAATTAACCAAGTTTGCTTGGAAAAAAATAAATTATACATATCAATTTTTGTTACAATGCCATTGTTTTAAGAAACTGACATTTCATAGTGCATTGTACAGACAGTTTCAACGATTTTTAAAGTACATATCGGTATTTGGTTTCTTGTAATTTTTTGCGGCAAATACCATTGTAAAAGATGCTGCTTGCAGTTATCTGGTTTTTGTTTAAACTTTTACAAACATGCTTGTAGAGTTAGATATACTGGCACTTAGTATTCAGAACTATACCGAGGCGTTATATGCAGATCTAAGTTTACTTGTAACCCTCACCTGCATGTACATGCCATTTTATGCCTTAACAAACCATTCATAATCATTAGCAGAATTTGCATGACTAAGGGTTTATGTGTAGACTGGTTCAGCCTTTAATCTATTATTACAAGTTGAACATACATTTATTAAAATCCTTTTATCTCTTTTAAATAAAAACAACAAAGTCAATTGAATTTTCAAAATTATAATGAACTATGAATGAAAGGGTTTTTATTAATATAATTTATTAATAATATAAAAATAAAAATTATGATCTTTGTCTTATTATATCAATTAACACTTGATAAAACCTGCAAAACTAATGTTGAGATAATTGTTTCAACAGACCTAATACTGTTACATGTACTTAGTACAAACTTATGAAAAAAAATCTTTGTGATTCCGATTTGTTTACAATAAAAAAATGTACAGAAAAAATGTACAAAAATAACTCATCAGTACTCAATGCTGCCCGCATGGTCCTCGTCTGTGCCAAGGAAAACTATTCATGACACCGGTATCCCATGACTGAAGTAAACAGTTGCAATGAGTGTATTATTTTTTATGAAATTGCCTACTTTGTACAATTACACTTGTATACTTTATTTAATGTTAGAAGTCTGTACCTTTGCTATGGATAAATCACTTATATTCATTTTGTAAAACATGAGTATTCAAGCCCTCCTTTCATATAATTATATCTTTGAATATTTTACATCTTGACATGCAAGAAAGTTACTGATAACATTATAATGAGCACTTCTTTAAGAAAATATTTCCATTCACAAAAAGTCATTTTATTTGTTAAGATAAAGGTGGTATTTGACAGTTTGGACCAGAAGAAGCAACTAGAATATTGTTGCCTAGAAAAGATCACTCAAAATGCTGATTATTGATGTCCTACAGCTATGTCAAAATTGTTGCTTAACAAATCACTCGTCATTATAAACAGGTATTTCCTTTCTAAGCCACGCTTCACAGTTAGCTATATTACTTTATATGATCATTTGGGAAATCTGTTCTGACTGTCGATGTCTATTTTTAGCAGAAATCACAATCATGCTTATTTAAAGTTTAAAAAAGAATGGGCAAGTAGACTGATTTAGTTTTACAATTTTTACATGTCTTATAATTTAGAAAATGTTCAAAATCATCTTTTGTTAGACTTAGGTTGGACTTTTTGTAGAACTTATGCCCCAATTCCCAGAATCCATGTTATTTGTGTTTGAAACTGTCGGATACCATCCTTTAAGCTGTATTGACTTGTAATTTCTTCTGATATTTATGTATAAATGATATATACCAGTTCATCAGTAGAGCTTATCTTTGTTTGATCTGTTAAATGATTTGTGCCTTATAAATGATCTGACTTGTTATTTATTTCATAATTTCTTTTGCTTCATAATAATGCTTTACTTATTATGCGATGCATAATTTATACATTCCTATAAATATTTTTTAATTCAGCTTTGAGAAATTCATATTTAGAAACTATATACATTTTCATAATTTGCTCATTTTCATTGAATATTTAATTAATGTTTGTCTACCCTTTTTTTTAAGTTTGTATTTAGGTAACTTAAGAATGTTTAAATTAAATATGTTGCATACATATTTGTGCTTACCTTTTTTTAGAGTAGATTTTAGCTGTTTTGGAAATATGTAGTTTTTTAGTTAATGAAAAAGATTTTGCACTAAAAGTGGTATCTTACTGAAATTAAGTGTTGGAATTTAGTACAATGTTTCCTAAAGCCCTGCCCCAATTTGTATCTTTAGTACATAACCTGTCCTTAATAAACAACATATAAATTCCTCACACTAACTGGAATGTAAAATCATTGTTATTCTGATATGAAATCTTTAATACTATTGTAGTAATAGTAGTATCAGATGTCCATAGTATATCTATCAGACTGTCCATAGAATTTTAATTTTTTCTTAGAAAATTGCATGACTTAAATTGCATAAATTGTATTTTTTCCTTTCTTGAAAATGTTCAGAATTTTAATCATTTCTTTCATGGCCCATTCAGAGCACTGGAAAAAGTATCTGTTTATGTGAAAAATTGCACAAAAATTACATCTTATGTACAACATGCATATTTTTTGTCAATAAATCAAATATTTGGTAACAATTTGCCATCATTATATAATAAAAATGTAATGCATAATGGTCACTTTGTCACATGGGGTATCAGTATCGGCTATTTATTAAAGATCACCTGACCTGCCTTTTACTGTCACCCTACTAAGCTATCTTCACTAAAACATGACACACCTTTTAATATCTATTTTACAAATCTGTTCACAATAACACATGACCTGCCTTTTACACTACTAAGCCGTCCATAAAATATATTTATACATTATGTAGTATTTTTGTTTTACATGAAGGTATTTATTTACTTTAGATTAGTTATAATATCTAATACGATGTATATGTATAGTCTTTATACAATAAAAATGACTTTCACTAACTGTGTTAACTTGTTTTGTTATGTTGCATTAACACTATTCTTGTTATATTGATGACGTCCAGCTAAGCATTAGATTAAAGTAAGGCGCCATACATGTATCAAGGTATAATTACTGGAGCACAGCAAGAGAGACCTCCCCAACATGAAAGTTGTTGCTCCGACAGGTACCCAAACCCACATAGACCGGGCCTGGTTGCGCAATCGGTAGAGAGTCGGCTCCAGGTACGGGAAGCCCAGGGTTCAATCCCAGGCTGCGTAAATACCGAAGTCATTAAAAATGGTAGTGGTATAGCTCCCTTGCTCTTGCTCGCTATAAGGTTAGTTCTATGACTGGTTGGCCTGGTGTCAGGATAATGTGACTGGGCATGGTATCATACCAGGTGCTCACGACATGCTATACACAGTGAAGGCAGCACTATATCTGCTGCAAGTGGACACCGTCTCCAGTTAACTGAAATACTGTTTGTGGGATGATAAACCCAATAAACAAATCAACCCACATACCAACTTTTAGCGCTTGGTCTTGTTTACTTATTTATTGCTTTAAATTCATCAATCTTTAGCCGAATTATTTATTTTCAAAGTGACATGGACACAGTTTGACTAATATGCTTTTTAAAAATCTTGCTAGAATAATAACCTTTGTTTTCTTTTTGCCTTAAATCATGCTGAATTGAACATAAAACCATCATATTGTGTTTGTTTTTTAAATATTATTTTCTTTTAATTGGGAGAACCAAGTGTTGTTATGCTTTTCAACAGTAACTCCAAGATATCAGACTCCTTGTGGCTGTAAGTAAAATGTGAATATATCAGTCATAAACAGTGCACGCATTGCATTGACTCGATAATTTGAACAAGTAGTAAAGCTGATCAGGTTTCTGTGACTGGAACTATAAACATGCTGACCTGTGTCCAGGCAACTTTTAAATACACATATTTGCTTCAAATTAAAAAAGTAATTAGATGCTACTTTGCTGATTCTCCACCATTTTTTTAATTATTTTCTTAGCATTTTGGTACTGTTTAGAATAATAAAGTTCTGAACATGTTTTTTAATTGGTGTAGAATCTTGGGTTGAATCGGAAAGAATAATAAAATAAAACCACAACAACAACATAATCAGTAATGTGTAGACCTATCCACAAAATGAGTAACTGGAACCAATCACTCAGGATGAAAATACACGCAATAAATAACCTGTATGTTTGTTTGTGTGAAATGTGTTAATAAAATATAAAAAGGAATAGAAACTTAAATTCATTCAAAATGGCCCTTTTCTAAATATATATTAAGTGAAGATCCTTTATTTTGGCAGCCATCTTTGATGGCAACTTCAAGAGAGTATTAGGTGAATTGTATAGAAGCGTAAATTGTATTTTCTTGTAATTTCTTCATTTGTCGTCCAAGAATTAAACACTATACACCATTGGAAATCTCATGAAAATTTGTATTTTTAGAATACAATATTTTTAAAATTGATAAATGCACAAAGAATCAATACACAGAAATAAATGACAATTGTTGGCTCGTCCTTAAACAAAATAAACTGTAACTTTTTTTGTTCTATTTTTTTTACCTTTAAAACTATCAAAATATTGTTTTGATATTTAAAATACTTCAAAAAGCTGTTAAATTTGATATAAAATTCAGTAAAACAGACAGAAAACTAAAAGTGTTGAGTTCAATACTGCACATATTTCCAGATTTCGGCCGGCATTAGCTTCTGCCTTCAAAGATGCCTTAAACTGTCTTATCAGTGCCTATGACATCACATGGAAACTATCTATTTGAGAAACATTCTTTGGTTCAAACTGTCGGCTACCACCTTTGCTTGTAGAGAATAATATGCAATATCAGATCTATATTGATAGTTGTTCATTGTCATGCTGTGGCATAATGTCCAATAGCTAAATAAGAAAAGGTCCTATCAAAACTCTAACAGATATTTAAATTTTATCTTCCAGTAGACAAAGGCAAACAAGGTAAATGCAAATGTGAAAAAAAAACAAAAAAAACAAAAACAAAAAAAAACAAAAAAAACACAGAGACGAGACATAACACTAATAAAGAAAAAACATCAGTTACCGCCTTGGAACGGCCAGTCGTCAAAAGGGCCAACTGGTTTCTTAAACCTGGTTTGTGGAGCGCTCCAACCTCGCACTTCCTGAAGGTTTTTCTAGCAAACAGTGTAAATAACAACATCCCGTCAAAGTGAAACAAATAACAGTAAGCACCTGCATCGGGAGTTAAAACAAATACAATGAACTTATAATATCGCTGCTATTATACCATTTTATACATATATTAGTAAAAGGTTTTGATATTTTTATATTCATATTTTTTAAATATTAAAACCTTGTGTTATTAATAAAGTACCTATATTAAACATCATGTATTGTTAAATCATTTTATGTATTGTTTTATACATATACACTCGTCAAAACTTCTAAGTGCACACTTTTGTCATTCGTGCCAGAGGAGGACACACCCATTATTAGAAGTGTGAATTTTGTTTTAAACACCTATGAAATAAATTGATCTTTTCTTAAAAGAGTTTTGGCTTATTTTACTCGAGTACCTACCTGAACTACCTGGGACATATTTCAAAAATATTTTCAATAATTTTCAAGTATTTTATTGTCAGTTTTTATCAGGTATTCCGTAAAATACAAAGTGTGCACTTGGAAATTTTGACTAGTGTATAGGTATAAAATTACTTAGCCTATTATTATTATATTAATGATGATTATAAGTATAATGATGGACTGAACGAAAAACAAACATACAATTCTTACATACATATATTTTATTATTATAATCAGTTAAATAGTACAACAGCATAACATATAAAATAGAAATGCTTTAATCAACAACGGGATCGAATAGTAGCCTAGAATCTTTTAGCTGGGATCGAAGGGTATGACTATTTACCGGATATGAATTCATATCCGCGGATATGAATCGTGGATACGGATATGAATGTAAAAATCATTATTTGCACCCATTTATGTAATATTTGTCTTTTTTAGTAACATTAATGTATTTTCTATAAATAAATTAATTAACATTAGGTATTCTCGTATTAACTGCAATTGTGATTGATGTAATAAAAATCGACATATGGGAATTCATATCCGTGGACATACAAGGTACGGATAGGAACATTAAAATTGCCATCTGCAGCATTGTTTGTTTTATTTCTGTTAATTTTGACGAAATGTAATTAATTTAATTAATTTACCCCCTTTTACAGAAGTATAACTTTTGTACACATTTGCTGTTAATTAATATTTCGATTGCCGCACGGAAGTTCATATCCGTGGACACAATGGGTACCGACATTAACGTAAAAAGCAACATTTTCACCTATAGTTGGTGTATTTTTGTATTTTTATGGTAATATTTTTTAAAACATTAATTTAACAAATTTAATGGAGTTATACTGATCTTTACAGAATTGTTGGCAATACATAAACCCATAACCGCGCCTGAGTTCATATCCGTAGACATACGGGGTACGGATATGAACGTAAAAAGCAATATCTTTACCTATAATTGATGTAATTTTTTTTCATTTTAATGTTAATAATATTATTTTTTTAATTAATTTAACCAATTTTATTAAATTCAACGGATATTTACAGAATTGTTGGCAATACATAAACCCATAATCGTGCCTGAGTTCATATCCGTATACAGGGTACGGATATGAATGTAAAAAACATTATATACACCCATGTATGTGACATTTATGTGTATTAAAGAAAAAAAATCTATAACTAAAATAATGTAAACTTTTTGTCGTGTGACATACAATCGAGGTTGATTAAACGAATATTTTTATATGGTAATTCATAACCGTGTACAAACAGGGTACGGATATGAACAATAAGATTGCAATCTACAGCACTTTTTTATAATTCTGTTAACTGCAAAGAAATATAACTAGTTTTAATGTTTTACATCCTTTGATAGAAGTACTTTTACACACTTACTAATAATAAATATACTGACAGTCGCACATGCCCTCATATCTGTGGAAATACAGGGTACGGATATGAAAACTAAACTTACTATCTTCAACTCTAAATGCTGCTGTTTGTTTGTGTTTTTTTTTCTGTAAATTTTGTTGTTATTTATTATTTTTAATCAAGTCACTTAACCATTTTGATGAAATTCTACGAGTCTTTACATATTTGTTGTTATTAAATAATACCATAGTGGCGCCAGATTTCATATCCGTATACATAGAAGCTATGGATATGAACGCAAAATTCATTATTTGCACCCATTTATGATATATTTACGTGTTTGTTAGACATTTATTGCATTCTCGTTCAATACAGTAATTTTACTTGGGTATTATTATATTACATGCAATTGTGATTTAATGAAAAAAGCTTTCAGGTAAGCCATATCCGTTTCGTGTTTAGCGAAACCAAAATTCATACCATTGTACATATGGCATGGACACTAAACACTGAAAATCGTTATCAACAGCATTGTTTCTGTTTGCATTGCTACATTTAATTCTTCAGACCATTGTTTAAAGGTCTAAACGACTCTTCCTTACAATATAATAATCGGTATGTATCAGTTTAGGTACATGGCAAATTACAGACCCATTGAATGAGGATAATAAACGTTAAAAAGACTGTCTACAGTATTGTAACTTATATTTGTGCTCTTTTTATTAAGGATGATAAATTCTTTAATGAACCAAAAGGTTGTATAATAAAAGCTATATAACCGTCTTTACCCAAATTCTTCCTTGTTTAGAAATGTGCAAACATAGATACACAAAAATCAGCGGCTACTAATAAGGGGTGCGAATATGTACACAGACCAAAGTATGTGATATTTCTGTAATATGTATGCAAACCGAGTTGAACTGGTAAACTGCCAGTCGCCTTGACTTAACTGGTTTAAACTGCATCCTAGCCCATGTAAAAATAAAACTTAAAAGCTTTGCATCAAAGTAAACAAGAATATTACAACATTCATACCTGTAGGCCTACTCCTCTATGACAACGGATATGAACTCTGGAGCGGCTATATTTATATGAAATAATTATGTAAAGGCATATTTTCATGAACATGAGTTTTATTAATTAAAAATAATAATATTGCATCAAAGTAAACAAGAATCTAACAAATTAAATTGTAGATAACGATTTTATCGTTCATATCCGTACCCCACATGACCACGGATATGAACTCTGATGCGGCTATATTTATATGCAATGATTATGTAAAGGCGTCTACACCTTCATGAACGGGAATTTAATTAATTAAAAATAATAATATTGCATCAAAGTAGACAATAATATTACAAATTAAGTTGTATATAATGATTTTAACGTTTATATCCGTACCCCAACATGAGCACGGATATGAACTATGGTGCGGCTCTATTTATATACAATAATCATGTAAGGGTATATATATTTTCGTGAAATGAAGTTTCATTAATTAAAATAATAATAATTGTTCAAAGTAAACAAGAATATGACAAATTTAATTATAGATAATGATTTTAACGTTCATATCCGTACCCCAAATGACCACGGATATGAACTCTGGTGCGGCTTTATTTTTATACATGTACAATAATTATGTAAAAGGTGTCTACACCTTCATAAAAGGGAGTTTTATTAATTAAAAATAATAATATCGCATCAAAGTAAACAATAATATTACAAATTAAGTTGTAGATAATGATTTTAACATTCATATCCGTACCCCAAATGACCACGGATATGAACTCTGGTGCGGCTTTATTTATATACAATAATTATGTGAAGTTTCATTAGTTAAAAATAAATATATTGCATCAAAGTAAACAAGAATATTTTACAAATTTAATTGTAGATAATGATTTAAACGTTCACATCCGTACCTCCCCAGCCCTGCTAACGATCCATATGAACTGTGGTGCGGCTATGTTTATATGCAATAATTAAGTAAATATGAGCATACTGTCATCAAAGTTGTTAAATAAATTGAAAACATGATCGTATTACATAAGACTTTACATATATAAAACAAACAATGCTCTAGTTTGCAGTTTCAGTGTTCATATCCGTACTCTTATTGCCCACGGATATGAAATCACATATAGATATATACATAAATATCTGTATTTTGGACTATATATATTTAATTATTAGAATACTTGATCTAAATTTTTTCATATACCACCAAATACATTTAAGGGCATCTAAACACAGGAAAATCTTAAGAAAGGCTCGTAAATATTGGTTTTTACATTCATATCCGTACCCCAGATTCATATCCGCGGATATGAATTCATATCCGGTAAATAGTCATACCGGGATCGAATATGCGAGGGGTTGAACAGTCGCGTACGAATTCCATACACAGTCTACCAATTCGCACTTCCGGTCAAAATTGTTTTCATCGACAACCAGCGGAAATTATCAGTGCAATGTTTCAGCAACATTTGTAATAGGGAAGCTGTTATTGTCTTTATTTAAGTGCAATTTAATAAACATAAAATGGCAACAGTAGATGCTACACGACCCCAAGATGTTAGCAAGTGAGTAAAGTCGATTTAACGCATAACGTTCCAGTTTTCGCATTTTTACTTTTTGACGTTTCAGCTAACTTAAGTCAGAAGCCTGAGAAATGGACACACCTGTCATATCATCACGCTGCCACCCGAATGTCTCAGGTTCAAGTAAACTAGATACAATTAAGTAATTAATAAAACATATGTAAGTATTTTTAATGTATAAAGACTACATACATTTAGACAACATCTGTGCAGTATTTTTTTCACGAATACTGTTAATTAGGAACGATTCGCCAGAGATGTATAACCATTTGCCACACTTGTATAACAATTCACCATGATGAATAATGAATAATAATGTTGATTATTGTGAGGACAATATTGTGAATATTTACGATTTTTAATTAAAAGTGTAATAAGTAATCAAACAAAATTGAACCACACATACTTTTGTCTTCCCACTCAAGATATTTATTCACACTCTCAACATGCCGCCATCTCTCTAAGGGAAAGTTATCATTGTTAAATGTTTGCAGTTTGTCAGTTGAGGGACAGACTCCTGTTAATAATCCCCAAAGAATTCAGTTAATCAGAAATGAATGTTCGCATTTTGTCAATCGTATTCATTCGTGTGGGCATCTATGTAGATGTTTTTCATTCACGTATGTTCACTTATTTCATTCACAAATTAATATGTTCTTGTTATATTGTGATTATATTTAATTCATGTTGTAATGTTTTGTATTTTTTATTATTATTAAACATTGAAGGGTGCCGGTTGTTTCGCCGAATCACCGGTTTGCCGAATTGATTTTATCGTGTAAAAGCTATGGTGGTTTCGCCGAATAAGGGAAATATAAAAAAGTGGTTTCACCGAATTAATATTTGAATTTTGTAACACCAATTATTATGTTTCTTTTGTAGTCTTGTTAATATGTGTGTTTGAATCAACTTGTTAGCGATTAAATGTCGGTTTGATTTAATTACAATTAATATCACGTATATGATGATGATGAATAAACACTGTAAAAACTTCGTATTTTCTTTTTTATTCTAGAGCGCTCCCTTGCGCCATTGGCGCATATTTTTTAAAAGTTGGCGCACATATTTTGATACATATTAGGTATGTTTTTTGTTAAATATTTATTATTCTAAAAATCCGGTCAATAAAATCGACGAATATTTCATCGATTTGAAGTTTTGGCCAGCATTTGGTTGGGTGCTTACGCCCGCTAATTCGTTAATCCCTTCGAGGTACCCCACACCATGCGTATACATGTATCAGCTATTATGAAATGTTTTAGAGGGCTTCGACACGTGTTGGCAAACTGCCAGCGACGTCTCACATCAGTATGCGTCAGTTTTCTAGATGACAAACTTTGATCTCGCCGGCGCACCATACGAAACACACAGCATTATTTATATCAACGTGGTCTAAAAGAATAAAACTGCTGATAAGTAACTGTAAATACAGTAAGTTTGTTGCGCATTTCGTAAACCACTTGTAAACAGTACTCGTTTTCGGAATGGCGCCGACGCGGACAAACATCTAAGATTTTGGCCATATTTGTTATATTTATTTAAGTTACTCTAAGTTTACAGCCAATAAAAATGGATGAACACTGGCCCTTTTAGTGATTTTTTAATGTTTCTATAGATGACCCACTAATTAAAATATTGGCGCACTGTTTAAGAAGTGATGGGTCACTGTTTAAGAAGTGATGGGTCAAATTGGCGCACTGCTTTGAAGTTCTAGCCTAAACACTGCTTCAATACAATAATTAAATCGGCGAAACCACTTATTGATTTGGCGAAACCACTTATGAATTTATACTATATAATCAATTCGGCGAACCGGTAGTTCGGTGAAACCACTGTAATTCAACATTGAATTAAGAATAAAAACATTTATTAGAATGGCTTTGTTATTGTGTAACCCTATACAGAGGTAAAATGAGTGGAATCCGGCAAAATTTAAGTACCAATTGACATGTCAATTAGCAAGTATTTTCATTATCAATATCATTTATCACACCTGTTGCCAATCATTTTACAACTGTGGCAAATCGTTATTCATCTGTAGTGAATCGTTATTGTGGCAAATTGTTATAATATCTTTTAAAGGCATCAAGCATGAGATAATTACTCCTTCCATGAAATGTTCAGTCAGCTCTGCTAGTAGCACTGAAGTGAGCTGACCTGGAAAAATCCCTTAATCTAGGGATAGATAAAATGACCTCCTGCTCTATAGTCAGATGTTTCATCTGAGCTACCTGGGCTAACACCTCCAGGGAGTGCATATATTCAGCTTTCCTTCCTATTTAACTTGTTGGATACAGGCATCCAGTTGATTAAGACACGCGTTCCTTAATCCTATCATGTCCAGTTTTGCATTGTTATTTTCAGCATTATTTCTGACACCATAAAGTTACCTGAGCTGATAAAATGAATTTACCTCAGTGGAAATCAATCCCATGATCTTCTGTTTCTGAGTCAGGTGTAATTCTGTGTCTTCTATCGTCTCTCCTTTAAATGGACATTCCTGCAAGACTTTTCCTGCTTGAAAACTTGTATTTTTATTCATTTTTAGAAAGATTTCGGTCTAGATGTATTGTGATAAATTTTTTGGTCCTGTCCTTACAGTGAAGTTAAAACTGGCAAATGGTTGGATGCCTATCAGGACCCTGTGGCATCTCTGTACACATTCACTCAGTGTATTACTCTGTCAGACATCCAGGCCGATGGGGATTGGAAACTCATCATTGCAGACCTTGGGACTGGCTCGTTTAACATGAAGCTGAAAGTTTATAAAGGTATAATTTCTTTAAATTGGCCTAGACAGAGTTTAGAGTATATATATATGAAATGTAGCGACATGTTATTAGCATTACTTGTTAAACTTGAATACTGTGTCACTATTTACCAAATTTATATTTACTTTTTTTTTATGCCTGGAATATAAGCATGAGATGTTATAACATGATATATAAATAACATTATAAAATGTTCAAATAAACATGATACATGCAAGATAATAGATAAGACAATAATCGGCAGACAGATAAGCGGTCACTAGTTACCAGGTGCTGTCTGCTATTTCCTCAGATATGCTGACATGAACAGGTATTACCTTGCATATTAACAGTTAATTTTGAATTAAAAATAAGATTGAATAACTGTGTAGATGCAATCTAACAAACAAAACACAAATACAAAAAACACAAAACGTTATTGGATTAATCACTATTCTGGCTATAAAATGTGGAATCTGAGGGACCCTAACAGTCGATATCTAGAGTTGACTATGTGGTGTTAATTTTCTTTATTCTTTGAAGCCTATATAAAACTTAGAAAACTGCCTTTTATTTAATCAAGTCTTGTCTATTAATATTATTCTGATATGCTCAATAGTATTTGGAACACAAGACAAGTTCATTTGTACTTATTTATAGTTTCAGTAACATGTAGAATGGTTATTTTTAATTTGCTTATGTAATAATTTTGTATCAGGATTTTTAGATTGTTCCCAAGCATCAGCTATGTGAAAATATGCTATGGCAATATTTATTTCTATAAAAGTATTTATTAGTATTAAGTTAACAACATTTTCTTTAAGTTTATGTTTGATTAAACTCAGCAAGCATTATTGTCAGTTTCTGTGATATATTTAAAAACAACAACAACAAAAACAACATATAAATGACCAGATCTTCAGTTAACTATGTGATGATCATTGAGTCTATACACATTTGTTCAAATGTTTGATGTGAAAAAGAGTGTTGATTAACCAAATACTGCTATCTGTGCATTAAGTTTATAAAAAAACAAGGAATTCGACAATGTTTTTCTAAAGAATTTTTTTTACATATACATAATTGGCATCACGTAGCAGTCTTGTTTTGCATTAACCTATAAACGTTTATGCTATGTCAACTTGGATATAGTAATGAAACCTCATAAACTCCTGTTTATACTAGTATCTTATTAAAAACAAACATGTGTAACCAATTGAAGGGAGTATATTTTAAAAATTGTGGATAGAGAGAATTTTTCATAACAGAAGATTGTGGATTACAGATTGCAGTCCTATTAATGTAAATATTTTTTCCTTCAGTTCTCTCCACTTTTTATGTTTACAGAATATAAATATGTCTTGGTATATATTGTTCACCAATTTTTCTTTCTAAACTTTTAAAAATTCACATTGACTATGCATTGACCTACCTTCAACATTGCTCCCACTGCTGGAGATGAGCAGGCAGATCATTAAAGGATTTCCCATTTTGTCAACAATGTGGATAAATGCTTTTCTAGTTCGATAAAAAATGAAAATATAAGTAAAATGACTGCTTTATACCTCATGATCGTTATTATATATTTTCTGCATATCAGTTGTACTTGTAAACTGCTAACCAAACCGAGCCAGCTTTTCAAACATGCTATGTGTCTTTTTTTCAGGAACTGACCTACTGAGCGAGCACACAATCATTGATCTGCCCACGGGTGTGGTCACCTTCTACATGGATACCCATGAACCAAGGACTCCTGGTATGTACACATGGCGTTAGGTTGTTATTAAAAAAGGGAAAAAAATAGTCCACATTTGCAATAAATGTCAGTGAATCACTCACAATCCCATTTTGCTTCCAGCTGTTTAGTCATAGTCTTGAGGGTATTGTGCCTCTTGTTTAATCTTTTCATTTGTTTTTTGCCTTTTTAAAATGGTTATTTTATTGTTTTTCATTTATTGCAAGTTGTGTTTTCTACATGTTTCATTTCAACAAATGGTTTTGTGGTATTATATTGACCAAGTAGGGGGTGCCCATGGTGTAGAGGTAGAAATACCGATTTGTATCTCCTCTGGCTGCTTAGCCTCTCACTGCATGGGTTTGAGTCCCATTCTGGGCTAAGGACTTAATGAGGGAAGGTCTTCCAGCTGACTTGCAGTGCGCCGGTGGTTCTACCCAGACATGTGTCTGGGGTCTTCCTCTGACAAAAAGCTGGATGTTGCTATAACGATCATCACTTTGTCGCTGCAATGTTTTTCACAAACAAACAAAACCAAAAACATTGCCATGAAAGTATTTGTAGGATTTTTTTTAATTCTATTATGACAGAAGTGTGTGGCATAAATTTATGCAGTTTTTGTATTCACTGCCAAGAAATAGAGTTCTTCTGCTTCCCACTAATTCAGCCACCCTAACAAAGTTCAACTATCCCTAGTGTGTCAGAAAGCACAACATGATTCCATGATACAATGTGAACAAAAGACAGTCAAACAGTTTAACACAGTTCCTATAGAAGAGTCATCAAATGTTTCAAATTAATGCAAATGTGATTTTAAAAATGCAACATTCAATGAACATTAAATTGACAAATAATCCACTCTCTAGAGTACATAGAAATAAATCATCTAGTTAAAGTTGTTATCTCTGTAACTGGTCACCACCTCTCTTGCCACATTCCTCACACTGTATATGTTTTACTGTGATCTGAACCATAACCATTTGCTTATGTCCACAAGATTGAAACATTGAAGGTAGAGTTGTTAATTTTAAGAAGGGACATTTATTTTATGCAAATTAACAGTTTTCACAAAAGATTTTTTAAAAACACTGGACCTTTGGTCCACCAAGCTGGCAGTAACTGCTGGACCGGACCAAATTTTACTGGACCAGCATGATGAAGAGTGATTGGGTTCTGCAAAAGGCTTTAAGCGTTGTTCAGTTTAGTATATATATTTTCATAATAATTCAGAATTTTGAAAATGATTCTTAATCTTCTGGTGGACCATCATTCCATTCTTTTAAAATTTAATGGATCGACAGTGACTTTCACGGACTCTGGCCATGGTTCACCAGGTCTTGTCGAAGACTGAAATAATGTATGACAGTTTATTTACATTGGTTTTAATTGTCTTAAAATGTGGCTACTTTTTCAAAGCAGTGAATACCACATTGTGGCATTTTTATTAATATTATCTTAAGTGCATAGTAATATACTTATTGATGATGCAATTGATCTACAAACAGTTAGCTCTTCTCTAATCAAATGTAACTTTAAAGTCTGATCTTCATCACTAATCCCAGCTGTTATTAATGCATCAGTATTGTTTCCCCTGGCTTTGAATCAATTCTGTAGGAGAGCTTGAAAGGGTTTGTCCTATTTCCCAAATCATGGCAGTGGACCCAAACTGTTTCAAATCATGATAGTAAAAGTGTACAATTGAGATCATTGGAATTGGTTTGAAAACCAAACTAAACAGAAAGATACAATTATGCAAAGACATACAGCCTGATATAAAACAACAACACATTTTTTAATATTTTTATTATTTATTATCCTTTTGTGATGGCTATTATTAATTTCATATTATATTTTTTTTTCAGCTATTGCTGTAGCTTCAGGTCCCTTCATCTACATATACAAGAATCTGCGACCATATTTTAAATTCACCCTTCCTCCACTGGAAGTGAATCCTGTGGAAGTGGATCTGTGGGGCCAGATTAAAGAGGTATATATGTTATGAATGATTCTTTTACTTATATAAAATGTTTTCAGCTTCTTATGACTTTAGACTGAAGTATTGTGACAGGCTATTTTCTCTTTTGTAAAGTGCTAATTGACCATAAATGATAAATTAATTAGTCTTAATAGAGATTTTTATTTATTATTTTGAATTATTGGCTATGTAGACAATTAGAAACTTTGCAATACCTTTAAAATGATGGCTTCTAGTTTTAAGCCATTGATTTCCCTGTGCTTATCACAATTAAATGGCCAGAAAATCAAGGCATTGTTAAATACTGGTAAGTTGATGCATTGACTAGTCTCTTAACCCTTTCATTCATAGTAAATATTGAGGGTTTTAAAAATTCACTTGATTTTGTTGATTTTATTTGAAAGAGTTTTAAATATTTATAAACACATGAATTTTTGGCATTTAATTATATAACTCTTAGTTGCGTCGATGCAGATGAAGATAAAAGGAGTAATTGTGAATACTTTACAAAGGCGTAAAATGGCATATCCATGAGCTAAAGGGTTAAGAAAACAACACCAAAATCATAATGTAGCCCCTAATCAAATGGAGTATTAATTGAACTTGCACTTGAAAAGAAGATTGAATTGATCAAGGAGTCAGAATACCCATGAAAAATCCACAATATAAAGGTGCTGGCCAAAAAGTATCGGAATGGGAGGTAAACTGTTGGGGCACTTAAGCTGTTACATGCAGTTGAAGAATTTTGCAAAAGAGAAATGATGGGACCTGTTTGAGAAACTTGCTAAACTTATTACCATGATTAAACACATGATTGTCTCAGCTAAATGGTTTTTAAAGCTAACAACACTGGAGTTGTTTGTTACTTTAAATAAAACATAATTTTTTAGAAACACATGAACATTAAAATGAAAAATATAGATATTTGAAAATGGATAACAGTAATGATAGCACATATGTATAACAACAATATTTGCCAAGTATTATTGGCATATGATCATTAAATGCATATTTGTTGACACATATATTTTCATGGCACAAAGAATGACCTGGTATCACATATCTATTAGAAAAAGCTGATAATATCAAGTGTTATCTCTATTTTTCAACATGACCCTGCTACATGTATACCATAACAGCCCACAATATATCAAAAGTAATAGTCTTCTACAATACGAATCCTCTTCAATCTGGACACTTTGAGCGGTCTGAATGGAAGCTGGATTAGGGAGTTTTTATTATAATATCACTTTTAAGCTCACCTGAGCACAACATGCTCAAGGGGAGCTTTTGTGATACCGCTTCGTCCGTCGCCCGTCGTCAACATTTAGCTTGTGAACACACTACAGGCCACAGTTTTTATCCAATTTTCATCAAACTTGGCCAGAATGTTTGTCAGCATGAAATCTTAGATGAGTTGATCATTGGGTCACCTGGGGTCAAAAAGTAGGTCACTAGGTCAAAACTTAGAAAAAGCTTATAAACACACTATAGACCACAGCTATAGCCCAATTTTTACCAAACTTGGTCAGAATGTTTGTCTGCAAGAAATCTTGGATGAGTTCCTTATTAGGTCACGTGGGGTCAAAAATGTGGTCACTATGTTAAAACTTAGAAAAAAGCATGCAAACACACTAGAGGCAACATACATAGCCCAATCTTTACCAAACTTGATCAGATTGTTTGTCTGCATGAAATCTTGGATGATTATATTATTGGGTCACTAAAAAGTAGGTCACTAGGTCACATTTTAGAAAAACCTTGTGAAAACAGTTAGAGACCACGTTGATGGCCCAATCTTCACCATACTTGGCCAGAATGTTTAAGAGTAAGGCCAGAATTACCAGTATGAAATCTTATGTGGATTACAGTAGGTTACTTGATAAAATTCTAGAAAATGTTATCAACCCAGTGGCCACACTAATGGTCTAATCTTCACCAAAGATTTCTAAAGTAAATAACTCTTAATTACTTGATGCCAGATTTGAGCCTATTAAGGGCCATCATTGCCCTTTTGTTTTAGTACAGTGGTGTTGCGGTTGTTTCTACAGAAGACTATTTTTAACTATATTCAATGCCTGCAAAAATCATGAGGTTATATAAGTGAAATGCAAACACTGATTTATTAAGCTTAAGACATTCACATTTATGTGTCAGTAAAACAGAGACATAAACAAATTAACTATTTTTATCAGATATGCATTTTTTGTAATGAAACTATGTTGCAAATGTTTTACTCATTTCAGGGAAAAATCAATGTGTTTGTTCTTCGAGAAATGTTGGAAGGAATGAGGTGAGAGTGTTAAAACTTAAATGCAACATGCTTTTTGTCTTTGAAATTTGTAATAGTCATTTTTTATTATATTTAGCCTTTTGCTATGCTTAGGCACATGTACATAATCAAACAAAATTAAGTGCATTAATCACATTTTTAATAAATTCTACTTATTAAATGATATCGCGATTGTGGGAAAACCTCTGTGCTATTTAAATTCTGTACTGTTGGACCCGGTAGTTTGATTGGTGAAGTGTCAGCTACAGGTACGATAGGCCTCGGTTTAGATCCTGGGCTTCGACATACCAAAGTCATTAAAAAGAGTAGTTGTATAGCTGTCGTGCTAATGCTCAAGCAAAAATAAGGGTAGCTCAATGACTGGTTGGCCCTGGTGTCAGGATAATGTGACTGGGTGTGGTATTATGCCAGGTGTTCACGGCATGGTATACACAGTGAAGACAGCACTATATTTATTTCAAGTGGACACCGTCTCCAGATAACTGTGATACTGTTTTGGGACGATAAACCAATTAAACAAACAACTTCTGTCTTGGCCGATTGTCATCTATGTATATTTATTATATAAATTTCAGATTTTACAAACCTGAGTTTTACTTAAGCATGTGAAACAGATATGTTACATGTTAATATATTTATTGACCATTATTTTTCAGCCAATATATAATAATGTATTTTTTTAAAAATTTATTTATCTTTTTTGCTAAAGGAACCCCCTTAATTTGTCAGTTGCATGAATTTAGTAACAACAATTCTATTACTAGATTTCATTTTTTTTTGTCCAGGACTTGATTGCAAACACCTACCATATCACAAATTTATTGTTTATCAAGTCCTGGACTTTGAATTATTTGATATTTTCTTTTACAGAGCTGAAGGCACGCCCCTTACTGTTCGTTCCTTGCGCTTTCTGCAACTCAGCGATTCCAATGACATGATCTCTTTCTGTGAAGTGTACCAGAGTGCGCCATTGAAACGACAGACTGTCATCACGTGTCTCAACACGCTGAAGAAATCTATGGCAGAGGATGATGCTATAGTTGTCTTGTACTTGGAACGGAAGATAAATCTGTATATGTCCTTGACTCAGAGGCTTTTAGCATCTTGGCAACGGTGAGGAGAACTCTTTTTTGTTGTTTTGATACATTGTAGTAACACAGTCGTGGTCATTGTGGTAAAATTCAGCCATTGCTAGTGAAGGAAGATCCGAGACATGTGTCTGAATAGAACCACTAGTGCCCCGTAGCTTTGCTAAAAAGCTGTTTACATGAAAGTTTTTCGTCTGCCGTTGACTTGCACCCACACGATGAGTGACCAGGAACTCGCAGGAGTGTTAAATCAGCAACTGCTTCACTTACTTATCCATGGATGTCATCATCCTTTTTTCAATGCCTTCTTTTACTGCTTGCAGATTTTATTTGTAGTACTTAAAATTCCTGAGTACATCACATCAGTCTAGAAGGGAAGTGTCCTCTTGATTTCTGTTGTTGTTTTTTACATAAATATTATTTCCAAAGACAATAAATTACAGTGAGTTTGTGTAAGTGAAATAGTTGAAAATATGTTATATTGGAAAGTTTCTTTCTGTCATAGGTTACAAAATATACCATGCTATCTAAGTTAACTACTAATTAGTTCTTCACCTATTGCTTTACAGGATTCCTCTGTACTTGAATTGTTTTTTTATTGTCATTCTGTCTATACATTAACTTACATGCAAAAAAGTATGTGTCATTTTGATTGACAGTGACAATTGTGTTGTTTGTTTTATCCTCATTTTACATTTTAAAATACATTTCTAATTTTGTCAATATGTTGTCTCAGACTTGCATTTATATTTAATTTGTTTATGTATTCTCGTTGAATTTCTGAAATATTTCTTTGGTTATTTCATTAGATGAACCTTCCCAGTGTTCCAGTATTCCTCAGTGTCACAGGCATGTATGACGTTGAGTACAGAATTGTTGTGGCCTGTCGCAATGGCTGTATCTATACTCTGAGAAGGTATGATAACTTGGATGTACATTTCGTTCTGTAGACATTTAAAAGTGACTCCCATAGCATAGTAGTAGTGTGTCAGAATTGTAACTCCTCTGACTAGAGTGTCGGCTCCAGGTACAGGAGGCTTCGGGTTTGATCCCAGGCCGCGACATACCAAAGTTATGAAAAATGGTAGTGGTATAGCTCCCTTGCTAGCGCTCAAACAAATATTAGGGTTAGGATAATGTGACTTGGTGTAGTATCATGCTAGGTTTTCATGACATGCTATACACAGTAAATGCAGCACTATATCTGTTCCAAGACACTCCAAAAAACTGACATACTGTTGCTGGTATGCTAACCAAACAAACAAATAACTGTGCTCATGATCTTTTTACCTAATCACAGAGGTGCGACAGATGTGACAAAGAATGCCATCAACATGAGTTCCCAGATTGTTGGCATGGAGCGTCTCAACAAGACAATCTATGTGGCATGTATGGACCAAACTCTCAAATGCTTCACTTCCAAGGTACAGTGCCACTCCATATATTTCTTGTACTGCTATAAATACAAAAGAGGGATGAAGTTTCAAAACATGACTTTTTTAAACTTAGCTTGCTAGTCTCAGATAAGGCTTAGGCAAGGAGTGTTGATTTAGATTAGCCAGATTTTTTGTGTTGTGTTTGTTGCAATATGTCTTACTTACTTAGCCTGTACTTGAAAGCACTGACCCTTAATATTTTGTATATTGCATTTTTAGGAAATAAATGTTGGGTTTTAACTGTTTATGGTGTCATTTATTGTCCAGCATTATGCATCCATCAACATTTTTCAATGACATATCCTCTTAAACCACTGACAAGTTTCATGGTTAACCTTGTATTTTATTGTTCAAAGCATTTTGATACATCAAAGAATATGGCCTTAATATTTGGTAAACATATTCCTTGGATGGCCTTGTATCAAGATTGTTAGAAAAAATTAATCCATCAAAAACATGGCTGCCAGGGATGTAGCTGTTTTTCCTATATGGCTTAAAAGTAACATTTTAAAGATCTTCCATTTCAGAAACTACAAGACTTAAAGCTTTGATATTTGATATACTCATTCTTTTGATGAAACTGAATGAAAAATTACAAAAAAAAATGATCTGTCAGAAAACATATCCACCAGTGGCATGGTCATTTTCCCCATATAGCTATTTAGGAAAACTTGTTAGAAAATTGTTAGAAACCACAAAGCTAGAGCTGTGATAATTAGTATACATGTTTTTAAGATGGCTCTTAACCATGTGTAGTCAAACAATTTTGATTCATCAGAAAAAGATGCCACCAGGGGCCTCAACATTTTACATATATAGCCATGAAGTATAAAAACTTGACACTAATTTCTTTTCACCACAAACTAGCTGTGTTTTGACATAAATTCATGGTGTAAGTGACAAAGTCTAGTTTTAGACAGAAAGATATAAAATACAAGAGTGTTGGCTCTTGTTTTAAACTCTTAGTCTATTAGTTATGTTTTGTCTACACTTTGTATATAACAAATCTTAAAACAATTGATTGTTTTGTTGTCTCTTTTTAAATCCTTTCAGAGGTACTATTATAGTTGAAACAAGTGGAAACTTTTAAGAGATGTTAGTGAAAAAATCTGACACATTTCCTATATTAGGCATTACAAATGTCTAAATTTTATATCAAAGATTATATATCAAACCTGTTTACATAATTTACCTTTCTTTGTTGTTTTATGTAGGGTAAGAAGATGTGGACTGTAAAGCTGCCAAAATCCATCACAACTATCGAGGTGGTTGATTACAAACCTAAGGGTTTCAAGGCAGTGCTGGTGGCTCTGGCAAACAATGAGATCCATGTCTACAAAGTGAGTGCATGTTCAGTGATCAGGGAAAACATTGTGACAAGGGGACAATGCCCCTATTTTAGACAAATCCAAGGTGACATTTTCCAAGTCTGTGTGATATTTTTAAATTTTAATGTGACATTTTGTAAATAATGGATGTAGGGTTTTAAACAAAAATTGAAATATAACCTAATAACTGCAAGCATTCTGGATTAATGTTTAGTGATATATCCAATTGGTTTCATTTGTAACTACAATTTAGAAACATAAAATGTAGGAGAAGATTTGTCATCTGAATTATGATATATGTTTGTATGTAACACCTGCCTTTATTGTTGTGTTAATAGTTTCTCTACACCGAACCTCAGGTGTGTTCCAACAGTTTTTTTGTGTAAATTAGGTCACCAATTCACCACATGATTTACACTCACTCTGATTGGATAAACTGGTTTATGTAAACAAACAAACTATATTGTTTAGCAACTGTCCATTGGTTGTTCTCCCTTTTTTATGGACCGGCCGCAATAGCTCAAGTGGTAGAGCATCAGCTTGCGGATCGGGATGTCACGGGTTCAAACCCCCGGGCAGGTCAAACCAAAGATTTTGAAGTTGGTAGTAGTGGCTTCCCTCCTAACGCTCAGGGCTAAGGGGACAGCATTACACCTGACTGGTCAGTGTCATTGTAATGGACCGGCCGGGTTCAGTCCCTGGGCATCTCATAAGTGCCCCTGTGCTATAATGATAGAAATGTCGCTGCTCAGTATTGGCAAAAATGCTGGAAAATCCCAATCCCTTTTTGTTGGTCTACGATCTTCCTCAACCAAATATATATGGACACCACAATAGTTAATTTAAATCAAATGATGTGTATATGAGAATAAGTAAAATAACTGCACCAAAACTGCAAAGCGATATAATAGTTGTAAAAGTCATTCCATGTAGGTGAAATCCAACCTTAACTTACAAACTAAAAGTAAATTAACAGATAGTCGACCCCTTATTCCTCATAGGTTGGTGAAATCCAACCTAAACTTAACTTTTAAACTAATTGTACACGAGGGTTGTTGAAAAATTAATAGGTCTGCGGCTCTACTGTTAACCTCTTTTAATGTATATACACAATTTTACGAGCAACAAATATCGGAACATGTCCTCTACATAGTTACAGTGAATAAATCAGTACAACATGTTTACAAATGACAGTTCTGTTAGCATTACAAGTAACAAGGGGTACCTGTCCTGGTGCATGCTAACAGTACAAGTGACACTAATGTTGTCTTAAAATAAATACAAAAAGTCACTGGTGTCATTCTTTCTCAAAGTACATTCCTGAGTGTTTTTTGTAGCAATATTTCCAATGAACCCATTGTCTGTATACATCCTTATGCCAGTCAGCGCTAAACATGTTTTATGATGTTCATTGTTGCGGCTTCATGCTTCTACAGAGAACTGAAATGATGACCCTTCAGCCAGATCTAGCACCGACTGGGCATAGGCCTATAGTGTGATTGAAATTGGTGTTTAGTATTACTTTACATACATCATCGTCCAATCTTACAGCAACATAAACGTGTACAGTATAGTAAAAATATTCATCAAGTGAAAGTATTCTATTCTGCTGAACAGGCTAGCATTTATTCACCAAAATCTGGGAAAATAATTCTAAAAATAACTGTGTATTGTTATTACATATATATATTTGAAAAATGCAAAGATCTAGGTAAATAGATTAGAATAGTGTTTCAAATAACTTTCACATATTTACTTCTTTGGTCTGAACTGAATGGATAGATGCTTTGCTGACATCAAACATGCTAGACAACTCGTGAACATATAGCGTCAATTCTTTTGTATCTCCTCTGCAATGGATGTCACTAACATCTCATCAATATCTCGCTTTTGCCCGTGCCCTTTTCTGTTTCTGATCTTGTCTTCATCTTCTTTGAATTGCTAGTTTCAGTGACAAGTGACCTGCTTGTTGATTGATTGCCCTTCCTTCATTTTACCTTTTTTATCTATAAGCAATATTTAATGATTGGGCAAATTTCTAGCATTTCAACAGATGTCATAATTCTACAATTAATGCTATGACCACTGTTTTTTAAAACTTGTAATGATAACAAATTTGGACATGACGTCACCTGAACATGACGAAACATGTTGCGAAATAAAGGGAAAAAAAAAAAAGTCAAATTATGAATAAACTAGTCCTACAACTTACCATGGTTACTCAACAACACAGGAAACACTTGTTTAGCAAAATTATATAAAAAAAATATGCTCAAATAGTAGACAACATGTTACAATCGCTGTACATGAAAATATTTCAGATTTAATAAAATATGAAAATGCATTTTTGAACAACTTTTGCATAAATAGATAGGTGTCCCATATTTCCTTAAATGGATTGGTTAAATCCAAATAAACTTATAAACGAGGAGTAAATTAACAGTACTGGATGTATGATTCTTTGGATTAGAAAAAAACAGCTCACTTTCTTATGAACCTTTGACCGTGCAGTGTTTAAATATATTTTCCTATTTTCCAAAATACAGTGTCATTCTAAAAAATCTTTTAATGTCATAATCTCAATTATTAATGATACATGATTCTCTCAGGGCAGAAAAAAACACTTTTTTTCAAAAGTTGATTGTCATTTTAAAAGGCTTTTTTAATGTCATAATCTCTTATCAATAATACATGATTCTTAAGAGTAGAAAAAAAATGCCCACTTTTTAATGAATCATTGTATGTGCACTGTTTAAATAGATTTTTTCCTGTCTTCTAAAAGTGGATTGTTATTTTAAAAGGGTTTTCTTTAAAATAAAGTAAACATATTCTTGAGGGATAAAACAACGCAAATAAAATCAATCATACTTTCAAAATCCCCTCTCAGTGGAGATTTGTTGAGGCTTATTGAGACAATAACAAAATGCTTTTCCTTAATATTGCAGGAGAAGTACCTTGTTGATATAATCAAGATGGATGATGTGGTTACTGCCATGAGGTTTGGCAGATTTGGCCGTGAAGATGGAGCCCTTATAATGACTACAGCATGTAAGTTACAATGATATCTCTATGCTTGGCTGAATGTGTTTCTAAAAAAATGTTTTTTATATTCTATACACATTTTTTTTAAGCAGGCATTTGTTTTTACGTATAATTTGTTCTGCTAATGTTGTTATTAGCAAGCCATGCTCTACACAAAGATTTACACATGCCATCATTGGACACAAAGTATAACAACACATGGTTTCATCCCATGGTTACATAACAGCAGGTACTGGAAACTATCTGCAGCGAGTTTCCAACAGTGAGGGTGTTGGTTTATATAATCATAGGCTATATAAGCAAGATGTTTTGATAGTTTCTTTTTTGCCTTCAGAAGTAAAAGCATGTCCTGCTCCAGATAGTGGAGGCCCCTGGCTCAACCCTGAGCCGCATCATACCAATTTAATTAATAATGATAGTGGTATAGCTCCCTTACTAACAATCAAGCAAATATAAGTTTTGTTCCACAATTGGTTGACCTGGTGTCAGGATAATATGACTGGGTGTGATATCATGCAAGATGTTCATGGCATGCTATACACAGTGAAGGCAGCACTATATCTGCTTCAAGTGGACACCATCTCCAGATAACTGACTCACTGTTAGTGGAACAGTTAATCCAATAAACAATCAAACAGTACAAATAACAAGTCTCAGGTAATGAGAATTCTGTAAGATTTGTTCAGCTGCTATTTAAGGTTGGCTTTGTGTGTATAGGTCTTCACAGTACATCTGTTTGGTATTGTGTTATGCAGCTGTTATTAACATATCTAAATATCCATTAAAAATTTTCACCAAATTAATAATAGATATACATGTATATTGTATCAATAATAATTTATGAAAAAAAAAGAAGATATATCATTATTACATCACATTCAATGTGTGGTAAATTTATGTAACTTATAAATAAATATATATATATTTAAGAAACAAAAATGTTATGCAAGATATTAAAAAACAAACAATATTGTTACGAGCCGTACCCCACCCGTTGTGTTTACTTAAACCTGCTATACACTTGAATATTAATTTCCATTTCAATGCATATTCTGCAATTACAGGTCTAAATACATTTTCTTACCATGTAATAGTTTTTGACAGCGAATATTCCTGTTACTATTTTGTAATTGTCCTCATTATTGTTTTGTTGTGTAAAAGCACTTCTCGGAAGTTTATCTGTCAGCCATTTTGGCACTACTACCTAATGACATCACTCACCTTCGCGTGTCGTTGTTGCTTTACGCGAGAGGCGCTTAAGGGGTTATAGTTAAAGTTAAACTAGCGGGAATATTCAAAACCCTAAAATTCATTTGTATTATATAAGGAGCATTATTTGTGAGGATTTTTTTTTAGTCCCCTACCGGTGTTTACACTGGAGGGGACTATAGGTTTACCCTCCGTCCGTCAGTCCGTCAGTCTGTCTGTCTAGCTAGGTGCATGAAACTTGGTATGTTAATAGGTAGCAATGTGTACAATATGCACTTGCAACATTTGGGTCGCTACCTTGAAGGCCCATAACTTTGTTAATTGGAGTGTGATTTTAAAACTATTTCACAGAAATGATCACCATATTGAAATGACATGTCACGAGCAAGATTTGGGTCTCTACCTTGAAGGTCAAGGTCACAGCATGACCTTGATTCAGAATCATGTCCGGCCCATAACTTTGTTATTTGAAGTCAGATTTTAAAACTATTTCACAGAAATAATCACCATATTGAGATGACTATGTCGCGAGCAAGATTTGGGTCGCTACCTTGAAGATCAAGGTCACAGCATGACCTTGAAGCAAAATCGTGTCCGGCCCATAACTTTGTTATTTGAAGTTGGATTTTACAACTATTTCACAGAAATGATCACCATGTTGAGATGACGTGTCATGCACAACATTTGGGTCGCTACCTTGAAGGTCAAGGTCACAGCATGACCTTGCAGCAAAATCCTGAAGTTTTGGATAGCGCATTCAGGTGCACTTACCTTAAATGATAGTGCATTAAGGTGCTCATACCTTAAATAAAGGCCAAAAATAAATGTCATGATAAGTTAACAATTATTTAGGCCAGGTGAATTAAAAAAAATATGTGAACCCCAACTACTGTAGATTTCCTTTTTTATTACTTCATTTTAAGCCATAATTATACAAATACAGACTTCAGCCTCAAATTAATTATAAATGGCAATAAACAGGAGCGTATGATAATTAGAAAGCTTTTTGAGGGACCAGTAGGGGACTACTGTATTGCCCACAATACTATCAAATGCTTGTTTATAATTGTAATATTCTTTATAATCTAATAACAGAAATTGCTAGGGATGTATTCAGTTACCGTATTAAGAAGTTATTGATGTTTGTTTCATGCACACTTAGTGTGTGCATGCACAATTGTGATGGGGTTCCTTTTGAGTACCTTTCCGCCAGTTCATTACTGCACACAGCGGATTTTGTATCCATCCGACCTATATAAACTGCACAGTCTTTAGACTGTGTCGAGCAGTTTTCCAGTGCAGGCTGAGGATCGGCTCTTTGAACGTAGTACCACAGCAAGACTCCCGTCATAACCGACACAGTGCGATACCAGCGCAGGGCCTGCTTATAACTTCCTAACTGGGCCCGCGCCAATATATTGCTTACAAAACAAAATTAAGAAGATTTGCTGAAGAGATTTACACTTAACCTTTATGTATTAATATTTATAATAATTTTTTTATTGAGAATGTTTAGTTTTAAATGAACACTGTCTCCAAATGATATACTGCTGGTGGGACAATAAACTAAACAGATATAACACTGTCTTTATTCATTAGAAAAAGGAATGATTTGTTTTAGAATACACATCAGGGTTAGACCTTGGCGAGCGTTGCATATCCCTTTTTTAACGTGAAATCCATTTCTGCAAATTTATTTAAATATGGTTTCCGACAATTTAGACCAAAGTTTCTGTTTCTTAAACAACCAAATAAATACCTGAAATTTTTGTTTCCTGAAAAGATCTTGTGAAATGCTATCTATTGATGCCCTACATCTATATGAAAGTGAAGCATTATACTACACTTGTTATTAAATGTATTTCCTATCTGAGCCACACTGCACATTACTATTTTTAAACTAAGAAAACCATGTGACCACTCACTTTTGAGAATCACATTATATCAGTATCTGCATATAATGCTATGCCATAAAAACCTATTTTTAGCAAAAATCCCTATCATGTTTATTTATAGATTTGGAAAGAATGAACATTAGAACTGTTTATTTCATGATATGTACTGTCTAACAAGTAAAGAAGTATTTAATATCATCTTTACTTATACTGAAAATCCAAGTTTAAGAAGCAATGATGCCCAATGTTCCAAAACATGGGTAAGCTATTGTTCCATGTATCAGATATATTAAAACTGTCAGATACCACTTATAGCACAATTTCCGACTGGAGTGATTTATTGAATCTGGTCCATAGACTTTTTCCCTTATGGATATTTCATATGAGTGCTCTGATTCTTAATTAGTGCCTGCCAGAGTGTTTGTTTTGTATTTTGCAGATCTTATTCTATTTTTAGGCACTTGTCACTTGCATCCTACATTAATCATGAAGTTTCATCTCTTGCATAAATTATGCATTACTCCCTACACACATTTGTTCATAATTGAATACTCCCCGGGGCTGGCAGGCAGGTTTGTCAACCTAAGGCTATGAAAGTTTAGAATATCTGTAAAAATTTTGTCACAATATGGTCGATTCCCTTCATTCTTGTTAAATCAAGGTACCATGTGAGGAAAATTGCTAAGTGAAATATTCAAAAAGGAAAGAAGCCCAGCTGTAATGCAGGTTTCTTCCCTTGCACTTTGTATTTTCACATTTAAAGCATACACAGCTGAAGACAGTTTACTGCTTTTCACAGGAATTTGCCAACAAATTTAACACAATTTCTGTCTGCTTGCTTGACAAAAATAGTTCATAAAAGTACATATTTTCATGATTTGATGAGAAATTAGTAAGAAGAGTCACTGCAGTTAAAATCCTATAGCAGAATCATAATCATATGTATTCATTTATGTCTCCAGCCTATTAAACTAGATCCTAATCTAAATAAAAAATGCAACTACAAAAACACACCATCCTGAACGCACAAGAATACTGTATCCAGACTCTCATTTTTTTGTTTTTGTTTTACTTGGAAGTCATTCTTCTTTGCAATTGACAGCTGTGTTGCTGAGTTCTCTTCTCTAGATTATTATTTTTTTTATAAAACCTGCTTATTTGTTATTTAAAATGACAGAAAATGGTTTAATATTATTGACTGCTATACGTTGATGCAAACAGCAGCTGACATATGACAGAGAGTTTTCAATTATAAACACATGTCTGCAGGGACTGAGGTAGATTTTACCATTGTGTGGTAATGCATGTTTTGTGACATTGAGGAGGTTGGAAAGTGACAGTTTTGACAGTTAATTCCTTTTCAGCTTTTTTTACAGTTTAATAAAAATAAGAAATTTATAAAGACTGTTGTTAAAATAATTTAATAGTTCACTCTGAAAATTTGATTTTTTTTAAATACATGATCAACAGACTACTGGAAGATCTGATTTTGGCTTTAATTTTGTCTCCATGGTTACTGTATGTATTTGTTTTGGTTTGAATTATAAGTCATTTTCTTTGACAGCTAAGCTTTGTCTTAAGTCTGGTTGGCAGTCAGTAGCTTAAATCTGTTGATATATAATTTAAGACCACTGAAAGATATGTGAAAATCTTGTATTTTTATTATTTTTTTATTGTTTATATATTTTGATTCAAACAAAAGTTGACAGTTTGCGTGGAAGTATTCAGTTATGAGTCGCACACAGTCTGCTGGAACTAATGCAGCATTGATGATGGTAAAATGACTGCATGTTTTGTGACATGCAGAAGCTGTCAATGTTTGTCATAATTAACAATGCAAGCTTTCTGCATGATATGATGCAGCTTCTTTCTCCTTTATAATTTACTCCTTTTTATCATGATACAAATTCATGCTACAAGTTTATTTGTGTAATACTAAATGCAAACATTAGCTAAATATGTTGTTAGTTCATTGCTGTAAGACCTATCAGTGTCGATGTGCTGTAAAAAAACAAAATAGATTGTAAGAAAAGCAGTATGTTGTGTATGCTAGTTGTCTCTCTTTACTTTTGTATGCAAAATGCTTGTAAAATTTTCATTCATTAAATATTAAATTGTGTTTGACCCTAGACTTGCTTCAAACATTATGAGGCTGGGTATTATAATGGAGTAAATGGTGTTTCTGGCAAGTAAAGTGTTAAAAATGTTCAAAATATTTCAGCAAAATTCTACCTAATTTTTGATTATCTATTGAAGCCAGCTTATAGGGAGAAAATATATAAGTGGCCCTGTAAGCTTACTGGATAGAGCATTTGTCCTGTTAACATGGGTTCTGGGTTCAAACCCAGGACTTGAGGCACATTTTCTCTGTATAGTAGGTACATTGCAGCCATTGAAAATGATCTGATGTCATTATGGTAGAAATGCTTGAGGACTGCTTGTGAGTTGCTGCAGAGCATATAGTCTACTGAAAGTGAAGGGGCACCCGTGGTCAAGCAGTTAGAGTCACTGACTTGAAACAGCCCCTCACCACATGGGTTGGGGATAACCTGCAGTTTAACCCAGACATAAGTATGGGGTTTCCTCCACCAATAATTAGCTGGATGTCGCCAAAATGCCTATAATTGTGTCAGTGTGATGTAACAAAAAAACAAAAACAAACAAAAGTTGAGGACAAGTTTTATGTAGCCTGGGAAGTATGTACATGTAGTTGGGTGATAAGAAAATTATTTGTTAACCATTTGCTTTGTTGGTAGAGCATTTGCCCTATTTCTAAAAAATATGTGGGTTTAAAGACCCAGACTGGCAACACATTTCCCTCCCTATTGTACTTTAGTATAGATATTGATGTAGACAGTGACTAGTGGGACACAAGTTTTCTTTATCTGATCAATGTGGGCTTGGCAAGTTAAGTCGCTTTTGCAGTTGTGGTAATATTCTATTGCAAGCTATTGCAAACAAAGCTTGAAAAATGAAAGGCAGATGTGTCCCTGGACACCATCTTGTTTTGAGGAATAGTGTAATGATTATTTTTTTAATATAAATAATGATGTTGGCAGTCTCAAATATATTGGCAAAATTAGTTTCATATACACTGAGATTAGCTATTATTTCATAATAAATTTTGTAGTTGCGCCCACTGTAGTGACAATGGCAGAATAAGTTATGTTTTAAAATAAATTGTTCAACTTACATGTGATGTTACATGTCTGTTTATGTATTGCAAATTGTAAAACATTTTTTTTTCTGGCATCTGGTTTTTTAAATAAAGTTTGCAATACCACATGTATGTGGATATAATTATTTATTTATTTTCAGTTCGAGAAATTAGGATATATTAATTGAAATGAATGCATTGTTTGTCTTTTATTCTGGCAACTGTATAATCATCTTGATGAAGACCCTAGTTGGGTCGAAACATTGATTAATAAAATAGTTTACTATAACCGATGTTGGGCATTAGTTCCACTTACCGACTTCTTTATTTGTGACTTTGTAATTTGTACAAATTTGGATACCATGTGTAAATTTATGTATTCCTCTTTGTCTGCTTTTAATAAACATTAATTGTATTTCTGCATTTCTATACATTTATGTTATATCATATTTCATCTGCTGTATTTTGTTACAAAATATTCTTCTACATTTGTATGCATGCATTTTATCTAGCAGCTGTTTTATAAATGTGAATTGGTACATGTATGCATATTTTTCTTTTTATTTGTTGGCAGCTGGTGGTTTGCACATTAAGATTCTCAAGAGAAGTGCATCATTTGAAGAAAAGGATCTGTCAGGTGGACCCCCTGCAGCACAGAATGTCAAACTGAATGTGCCGAAGAAAACTAAGCTCTTTGTGGACCAGACACTTCGTGAGAGAGAAAATGCCATCAGTAAGTAGATTCTTGGTAGCATTAGTAATAAGCTTTCTGGTTAAATGTGTTAAATATACACAATTCTGCATACACTGACTGGCAGATTTACGCGTATGAATCTAGTTATGCTTGTTAATATTAGAAAGTTTGGAAAAAATAACTACTGTAACCATCCAAAGCTTTTTGTTTTTAAATGAAGATTGAAAAAAATGGCCCATGCAACCATTTTAAAGAAACATATGTATGATATTTAAATCGCTTTTTTCTGATTAATTTCTTAAAAATTTAAAAACTTTATAACTTTTTATAATGAATTTAAAATGAAAAAATGTGCAATTTTTGCTTTATAAACAAGTTAATCTTTCTTCCAAATATAAAAACCTTCACTTTAAGCAAATAAATCCTATTTCAAAATGAGCATTTTACAATATCTATAAAAAATGGAGACTGTAGCTATGCTAGAATTGAGTGACAGCTATACTAGCCTGCTGTATGTAGTGTGTATTGTTGCCATGGTTTCTGACTGTTTGCCTTGGAAACAGGTTGTTTTTCACTTTCACTTTCGCTGGCAATAGGGCATTGTATGAAATATTTAGACAATCTGTTACATCATGGCAGACAAGCAACCATTTTGCCGGCCTGTTTAATCACTATACTTTATTAAGCAATTTTCTACAATATGTTAGTAATTTGCTTACCAACTACATTCAAAGGCAATAAGAAGTATTGCTATAGACTCATTATTATCTATGTGGACCAGACGCTTTGTGAGAGAGAAAATGCCACCAGTAAATAGATTCTTTGTAGCGTTAGTAATATGTTTTGTGATTAAATGTGAAGCATCCAGTCTGGAGCTTATCTTATTGTTTTAGCAGTAATGAGCAGGAATAAAAAGACATTTTAGTAGGTGGTGTAGCCCTCGAGACATTTTTGTTACAAGTCTCAACTGAATCAAGACAATATTTTATTTAAAATTGAAGGGTTTTGGCCAACAACTCAGTTTGACTTGTGGGGCACTTGTGATTCTACCCAGACATTGGTCTGGGATCTGTCTCCTCCAAATAACTGGATGTCACTATAATGATGATAAATGGTTGCTGCGATGTATTTCACACAAAAAAACAACAACAAAAAACAATAACACACACACACATAAAAAAGCACAAAAAAAACCAACAACACAATTTGCCCTAAATCTGTAAGTTAAGGCTTTGCATTAAGTAATAAACATGGGCTATTGTGCGTGAGATAACTCAGATTTATAATTTATTAGATCTTAAGTTATTGCCATTTGTTTATTGTACTAGTAAATTATTGTGGAGAAAACTTTGCCCTTATTTCTTTAACAGATTTTTTTCACAGATAAATTATATGTTTAGAACACACTTAATACACTGCCTTGCAGTGAGTTCTCTTGTTGAAACGGTTAGTGACATATTCATCTTTGAGGTTACTGCTGCTTGTTGGCACTTGGAGATTTGGCCTATAATGTAGCAGGCAAGAAACTGTTTGACAAGGTGTAGGTGATTGGGTTGTTGTTTTTTCTTAGGAAAGAATAATTTATGCAGAGAGTAAACAGTGTAGCTTGCAATTGCAATTATCAATTTAGCAGACAACAGTAAAAAATGCACAGTAACAGGCAATGCAAGTACTATTTTCTTAAAATAAATAATACTAGTGATAGAAAACAAAGTATCCATACATAAATCTTTAGGATATATATGTTTCCTGATATAAGTAAGTGCTTTAATCAAGAAAACATAAAAGCTTGCTATCAATAGTTTTGCTGTAAGTGCTTGCTGTCTGTGGGTTCATGGATATCACACAATCACCATCTGTCTTGTCAGTAATTTGGAAAACAGTTAGTTATTACAGTCAGTTATTACTTTCTCAACAAGTTATGATGTCTAGCATAATTTAAACCTATTCAGTTGAAATCTAAGACCTACTTAGATTGAAGCTAAGACCTATTCACTTTAAAACTAAAACTTACTTAGATGAAAGCTAAGACCTAAATTACAAAATGACACTAGTTCAATACATTGTAATTTGGAGTTGATACTTCTTAATTCTTCTGATGTCACTAGTTACAAGAAAAATAGCTGTTATTTCAGTTTATATATTGTAAATACCTGCTGATATGACATCTACACTTATTAATGTCAACCTAGCACTGGATAAACTCCCATTAGGAGAGTATAACCTCTACATATGACATATGCACTTGGCTGTTTCCCACAGTTGTAAAATTCACTTACGAATCAAATTTTTAACTCATACGCAACTTCCTTCAGGACAAAATCCGCAACTGCCTTTCAGGACAATACATGCAGCTTCCTTTCAGGACAATATATGCAACTTCCTTTCAGGACAAGAATCGTATAATTATGTTCCTAATGCATGAATGAAAAGTAGTTTTCACTCAATAAGCTAAACATATACTGGTATTCTAAGACAACCCCACTCTCGGAAGTAAATTCCCAGAATAAGACCTAGCGTTTCCCTAATACCTTAAGCTTTGCTAATATCATGTTTAGTAAATCCTCTTAAAGTTTCTTTTTGAGATTAAGTATAATTTCTTAAGAAAATATGGGTGATATCTGTTTCACATTAGCGCCAACTCTGCCTTACATCAGTTGCTCATTTCCAGGCCAAAAGTGTAGATTCAGATCATATAACTGCCTATGAGATAATCTAACCATCATCTAATATAAGCTATTAAATGTCAATTAATAAGGATATATGTACAAAGTCGTATGAGGATTGCAACAAACACTACCATTTGGAATGGCACTGGACAGAGGAATTCATATGCAAGCCAAACGTAAGAGTAAGAACAAATCTATGATGAGTCATTAAACAAAAAGAGCAAACCGACAGTTACCGCCTTGGAACGGTCAGCCAGCAATAAGGACCGACTGGGATGCCTAAACCGGTTTTACAGAGCTCTAACCTCACACTTCCTGGTGGTTTTCTCCAATTCAAGCATTGAAGAAAACAGATCTATTTGAATAAAAAATGTCTAAGTGCTGATCTTTCCTTTGAAAAGTTATTATGAAAGTAATGACTTCATTGAAAACAAATGCCCACATAGTGTTTTAAAAGAGAGAAATGTAGGGGTATTATTTTGATTAGAAGATCTACACAGAAATTGTTTGCAAGCAGTTTGTTTGCATGCCTTTGTACTATGCTGATGCAAATACTGCTTAAATATAACTTTATAAAAAAATTCTGAAAATAATGGATTGCTGGAAATGCCTTAATTTGTGATATTATATTACTTCAGCAGCATTCTTGAATAATCAGTTTACAGTTGATCAGCTTTAACACCATTTTCCTTGTAGAATTCTAATTTTATTTTTTTTGTCACAGATTTGAGTCATGCATAATTAATGGATTGTAGTTTTGTCATTGCATTTTAACTTGATCTTTTTTTTGTTATTATTTATTTTTTTCTACAAATTTGTCTTTTTCTAAAACTTTCACAGTCACTGTTTTTGTACACTCAATAACTGAAGCATGGTAAACCATGCTTGCAAAGAAGTATACTCTTTACCAAGACACAAATTACACTTTGTCAGTTAAAATATTTTTAATTTCAAATATAGAAAATTAATGAATGACATCAAAGGCACCACAGATAGCATGTGTTCTGAAATTGCAGGTCTTATTAAACACTATGCATTTTTGTTTATGAAAACAAAATTGAAAAACATAAGCAAAACATAGCAAATGTTCATAAAAGGATTCTGCCAGGCATCTGCAAATACAAGTTTGTTTTTTTATTTTTTGGCAATGCATAAGTAGTAAAATTATTCCTTAATATCTCCCAAAATGACATCCAAATTTAACAGCATTTTCTTGAAAGAATAGAATATTAATAGTTTTATCTATGGTTATTACTCTACTAATATAACTACATGTCTGTTGATATGAAAAGTTTTAAGCCTTTTAAAGGACAAACATTACATGAGACATTTGAATTGTCCTAGGTTCAAATCCTGTTGCCTTTGGCACTGTTTTAACTGCAGTCCACTGTGCAGAAGCCATCATAAAACATGATAATTGCTCATTACCAGAAGCAGAATGGTGGAAATGATATAAAATTCTTTTATCCTGGGCAATTGCTCCTAGCTATCCACAGCCATATTTTCTGCCCCAGCAGATAATCAGTTAATTATGTCTAGTTGCTGCAAGCTCATTAGTTCTTGTAAAGTGTGACCAGTTTTCCACAGAAGCTTGTGAAGAAACAAAGGCAGATTTTAACAACTACATATCTGTTTCTTGTATTTTATGAGAAAACTGGCATTAAGTTATATCAGTAATTTTCATTCAATATATATTTGAAATGTTTTTTTTATGAATTATATTGTATTTTGTCTTTGTAAAAGAATTTTAAAAAATTACATTAATTAAAATGTATTTTGTCTTAAATTACCAGTAATCATTTTGGCAGAAAATGTTTTGCTTTTTTTGAGAAATCAGAGTGTATAATTTTTATATAGCGCTATAAGTGATTCAAACTTTAATGAATGAAAGCTGCACTACTGTGCAATATGAGTGAATTGCATACATTTACATGCAAATATTAATTGTAACATAGTGAATACAATTTGAACTTTATAATTGATATATTTTATTTCTCATCAACTCTTCTTTATGCCCCTGGTATCCTTGAAGCTGTATATGTGTATGTTGGTAGATATGTATGTCTGTCTCATTTTCATTTCTTAGCCATAATCATACATGTGAACTTTTTCTGAGGCCAAATTGGGAGATTTTCACTTGCAAGGTGGGAGATTTGTTATTTTCAAAGAAAGAAAGAAAGAAAGAATATAGTTATCTGTTTCAAAGTAGGGAGAAAATGTGTAAACACCCATCATCTGCAAAAAATATTGAACCTCAAAAGTGGGAGTCTTCCTCCAAAAGGGGGAGAGTTCACATGTATGCATAACTTTCATATTATTTGCAGTGCTGGAATCAAACCTCCCTATCTTAGATATGCACTTGAAGTTATGTTTCACATAACATTTACAACTTTTTAACTATTAACACCATGATCATTATTATAAAAGTCTTATCACATTTAAGGTAGTTTATAATAAAATGCTGTTCAAGTTATTGATCCTTGTCTCAACCATAACTTTGACATTACATATAAAGCATGAATGTATATGGAACTTTTGGAACGTGTTGCAGATACCATTGACGACTATAACCATCAATTTCAAGGTCATATTAAAGGTCATATATAAGCCTAAAAGAGCTACTTAAGCTGAAATAAGTGTCTCAGCCACCACTTTGTTTACATTTCTTCAAAGTAAGCTTTGTTTCTTACAGACTGTGTTTAAGTAAGCTTTGTTTCTTATGGACTAACAATTGAAAAATATGTGAAGTAAAACATATTGTTTACATTTCTTTAAAGTAAGCTTTGTTTCTTACAGACTTACAATTGACAATATGTCAAGTAAAACATGTGTAAGTTCAACCCCTATTATCAAGGTCATAGTAAAGGTCAATTTTTATAAATGGGTACTTAAGTATAGTTCTTCAAATCTCATCATTTTATAAATATTCTACTTAAAGTGTATCAGGCATAACATTTACAAGTGCAATCATTAAGTTCCATGTGATATTCAAGGTCAAGTCCTATTCAATTTTATGTTTAAGGTCATTGCATATACAGTGCATTATTTCACTTCCAGTTACATTTCTTGTATTGGTGTCTGCAGTTGAGGATTGAAAACTTGCCTGTACAAAATAACCAAGTTAGTAGTAACTTTTATAAAGATTTTAAACACCTGTACACATGCTAAAATAGAGACATTGTTTAATAGATTCTTAGAATAAACAAAATCAGTTATTTTTGTGTTTTATTCAAAATTAAATTTAGTGATTTGTTTTATTTTACCGAAAATTTCCATATTTTTATTATTTTACTTTTTAACAACGATAAAACTTATGCAAGCTGCTATTTGATTATGCAAGCTGCTATTTGACTACCTAATAGTAAGTTTTTGAGACTAACATTAGCTGTTGAAATTATATACTTTGATTATGAAGCAGAAAGTAAATAAATACAGTCAAACCTGTATTAAAAGACCACCATCGGGACAGGGCCAAAGTGGTCTCTTAAGACAGGTGGTCTCTTAATGCAGCATGGTTACTTTTTGTGAGAACCACACTTGAAATTTACAAATTGTGTTGTATAAGCAAGGAGTAGAGAAAGCAATAACATCAATATATTTTATTAGTGTAACAGAACAGTTAGGCATGTAAAGGTCAACCAATGTCTATAAAAATAAATAAATCAGCACATGAATACATGTATGTTTATCAAACATTATGTTTGTGCATTTTGTATTGTGTACATTCCTCCTTGATTTTCACAGTCAGTTTGTATTTTGTGCCAAATCCTCTGTCGTCTTGTAATAAAATTAGTATGTAATTAAAGTATATACACTACAATTTACATGTTATCAAATTGCAAACAACAGTTCTAAAATCATCACTTAGCACTGAAATAATTATGAATGGTAGTTTGTTTCACAGATGATGTCATTCGCGTGTCAATTAGAATGTGACACTGGCACTTGACGTCCGGTCGCATCCAAAAACTAACGATAACATAAGTCGTTCAGCAAGTCATTTTGAGTTGAACGTTTAACTTGTTTCACTTTCGAATTTCCATGTTCATATTCGTTCATTATTTCACTTTTTCGTTTTGCAATGTTCTGAATCTGCGTTTTTCCGACACCAAGCTCAGATGCAACAGCACGACAACTTTTCCCATTGTTCAAAAGTTTGACAACTTGGACACGATTGTCTATTGTAAGGCACGTGTAGACATGTTGTTGCGTAATGCAACAAAGAACAACTGTTCCAGATATTCCATTACATTACTGTATCCAATTGCAGTTTGCGCTTTATAATTGTATATTTTAAGTTTTTAGCAAATCAATTTATCGTAATTCATACAAACATAACTTTGATTTACTTTTAAAGAAACCGAAGTCGTAACATGGTCAATAAGTGTCAATACGAGCGGTAACAGGACACACTCGATTAGGTGTGAATCGAGCGCGGGCTTGATGTGTACATCGACCCAGTGACATTACGTATTTCCCAGTTTGACACGGCCGATTGCAGTGATTAGCATAGAAGAGCAAACGTGTAAATTAATTGCTTATTGTGTGGTCGTAACTAATGTGTGAGTGGATTAATGCGGTCGCCTATTAGGGTATAATTAAAGCATGTTTGACATGTTTATGTGCAGTCACTGGATGCAAATCAAAGGTGGGCGCTTATTACATTACAATTACAAAACAAATATGATCGGGCAGCTTTGAAGTGGTCGCATAGAGCAGGTGGTCGCCGGTTAGGGGTTGTCGTATGGTCAGGTTTGACTGTACAACAAAACAAGATTCCTTAAATTTAAATGTTTATTGTAAATAAATGTTGAGGGGAGTGAAGTTATTGATGTAAAACACTGGACAGTTTTATTAAATAACTGATATGACTCCTCCCTTAAGTTAAATTATCCAGCTGCTGTTAATACTCTAAGTGAAAAGATGAAGGAGGGCGTGGATGTTGAAAATATCACACATGCTGCATTTTGATTTAATAAGCATTTCTCCCACAAGAGACATTTTGGTTGGTGCCTATCTGTTTCATTTTGAATTCTTATGTTGTATTATGTGGGTGCTGATGAAAACATGTTCAGAAATTCATGATAATGCCACACATTATTAGAAATGTTAGAGACAGAAATATTCCTACTTGCATGTATCTGAATGAGAATTAGACACAGGCACAAATACACAAGTTAAATGTAAAATGTAAATGTATAACAACTCTGAGACAAGACATTTCACAGGTAATGTCCAACATTTATGCACAGCACTTTATTTTTGTTTTGTTTTGTCTAAATGTTTGAAACACTATATTGGCAGCATTTTATTTACTAGAAAAGGTATGTTTCTTTTTGGAATATGATGGTAAAGGATGCCTACATGTATCAGGGATTTGCACACATAAGACCTGCATTTGATGACATAAATACTGGCAAAATGACAATAAAACCATTAATAATTGTTATAAACTTTATTTGTATTTCAGCCATGCACCGAACTTTCCAGCGAGACCTGTACCTTCTCAGACTGAACACAGCTCGAGCATACGCCAAAGCATTGACCAACAGCATGAACCCAATTTCTTCAGATCCAACAGAACCTATCAAACTCTCAGCTCAGGTAGTGACAAGATTAGATCAATTAATTATGATAGAGACTAGTCATGAGATGCATTGCAGAGCATCGGCTTCAGGTACATGAGGCCCTAGGTTTGATCCTAGGCCATGATATGCCAATAAGGAAATATGACAAAATCCTATGAGAATTGCAAAATATACCACAAGGAAAGGCACAGGAATAATATTTTCACATGCAAGCCAAATGTAAAAGTAAGAACAAATCTGTGATGGGTCATTAAACAAAAACAGCGAACCCAACACTTACCACCTTGGAATGGTCTGTTGGCAATTGAACCAACTGGGGTGCTTCAACAGTTGTTCAAAATGCTAACATTATAGCTCCCTGGCTAATGCTCAAACAAATCTAAGGGTAGTTCCATGACTGATTGGCCTGATGTTAGGCGAATATGACTGGTCATGTTATCATGCCAGGTGTTCTTATACACAGTGAAGGCAGCACTGTATCTGCTTCTTGTGAACTTTGCTCCAAAAACTACTGTTGGTAGGATGATTTACCCAACATACCAACACATTTTATTTATATAGATATTTTGTAAAGATTTGTTTCATAAATGTTAGGATTTAAGTCTTTTTGGTAACTGTTTACTTTTGTCATTTCCAAAGTTGTTTTCAATAGATTTTGTTTAAATAGTGACTTTTATTTATTTGTATATTTATATATTTACACATTTACACATTTATATATTTATTAGCATTACTATTTTATGTTCTTGGTAAGGAAAAATCATTTTTCCTTGTAATTTTCAACTGACAATATAATTCCTTTTTTAATTTTCAATATCATTATTGTATTTAAATACTCCATTTATTGCACGCTTTAAACCTGTAAATTCAACAAACAATTTGAACAACTAGAGAAGGGTTTATATCAATCTGTGAGTGTGTCTCCTTTGGATGTTGCATTATTGTATTTTTTTTTCTTGAACTTTTCTATGTTAAACTTGTTCAGTATGCAAGAAGCATTTGTCTGAATAGTTTTTATTCTGTTTTCCAATTGAATTTTGAAAATATTCTCCAAATTAGAAAATACAGAATAGATCACACACAATTACATTAATTATTCTGTGGTGTCTTTGTGATTGTCCAATTAAACTTGAAAATTGGTTTTTGGAAGCTAATCAGAAGTTTTTTTCTTGGAGAAATAAATAATATACAAAGCTTGAGAAAAATTAGTGTTGTATTCAAACTGAGTTTAGACCTGACTGCTACTATATATATGTTATATACCTAAACAATAACAATCTGTTAGAAAGACAATCATATCGTATAGAAATGTTGTAATACATGCTATTAAAAAGTGATAGGTAATCAAAAAATTATTTTGCTATTTATGTTACCTTCAAGACAGACTCAAATCCATTTCATTTTTTTGATAACTATTTTTATTTCTTTTAGCTTTGAGGCATTTTTCTAGCCACACGATTAAAAATGTTATGTTAAACAAATCCCTATATATTTTGTCTTGATACATGTACATGAATAAATATATTTTGTTCAGTTCAGTGATTGTCATTTAAAACAACAACAACAACAACCCCTTAAAATAACAACACTCCAAACCAGCAACAAAAAAACAAGAAAGAAAAGTATAAGTTTCCATTTATCTTCCAGACTGTGTTCAGAGCTGCACTTATACTTTTTCCAGCAGGTATAGGAGAATTAATGAAAATAGTTTTGTTTTCATTTTCCATCCACAGATCCAGGGTATAGGTCCAACCTTCAAGCTGACTGTAAATCTACAGAATACATCATTGAGTCAGCCTTCTACCTCTCTTCATGTCTGTTTTGACTATGATGACAAACTGTACCACTTCAGGAAGACATATATTCCGGTGAGTTTCAAATTAAAAAAAATACCTGCAGTCTGATATTTGCAATAGATTTTATTAGTATCAAATATATATATTTTTAATTTTGCATCATTACCTTTAATGTAAGTTTACTGTAATTAACTTATTTTGGAACAATAATATTAATGTAAGATTCCTTTTTTTTTATCTATTACATTACATTAATCTTAGTTTATTATAATTTATTTTTTATCCAACATTAATATTAATCAAGTTTACTTTTGGTATCAAATTATTTATAGTAATAATGAAAACAATTAAAACGAGTCTTAAAAAAAGCATTTAATCAGATTTAAATTTACATGACATCAAATTGTTTATAGTTATACATAAATATATTCTTTCCCACCCTATATTTGTATTTAGGAGAAGATTGGCATATTTCTCAGTAAATCAGATGTGTATTTTTCTAGCAAATAGAATTTATACTTTTTGTCTTTATAGTCATATACATGTATGGCTTCAGAATGGACCCTATTCTTTTGCCAAATACTGTGTGCTAGCTTTTTTGATCTTGTAGTGTGAATGTTTTTATTTAAACAAATATTTATACAGCCAAATATTTATACAGTCAAATATTAGTACACATTTTTAGCCATAATTGAGCATGCCTCAGACTGCAGCATCCACAAAAATTAATTATGTTGTATGAAAGCAAATTAAGTAAAAGTGATAAAGAATTATGATAAAAATAACTGATTAAAAATTTAAAAAAAGTTTCTTTAATAAAAAATATAAAAATACCCACCCACAAGGGAGATACATGTAATATGTTTCTTTCATTTCAAAAATGGAGAATCAGCACACATAGGCTTGGACGTAACGCTATTATTTCATCAATCATTGATTATTTTATATTTTTTTTTTAACTTTTATTTCCAGGTACCAATGCTAGTCCCTGGACTGAATTATGCCTTTGAAACCTACATTGAATGCCTTAATGATAAGGGAGTTTCTGACACAGTCAAGGTAATAAATATGGTATTTTTGTCTTGTAGGTTGTATCCGACAGTTTGGAACAGATTTTATTTTCTTGCAAGATCATATAAAGTATTGTTACCTGAAAAGATCTCATGAAGTTATGTTTATTGACGTCCTTCATTTATGTGAAAAATGGAGCATAGCACCTCACCTGTCATTATAAACATGTACTTCCTACATGTATGTGAAACACACTGCTCAGGTAGCTATTTTAAACTACATGACTATATATCTTTAAGGGTCACATAATATAATGTGGGCAATTCACTGGGACATTGGTATTGGTATCTATTTCTAGCAAAAATCCCCATTGTTCTTATTTATAGATTTGGAAAGTATGAACATAATGTGTGATTTTTTTCATGATTTATATGTAACAATTAGGGTGGTGTTCAAAGTCATCATCATTCATTCAAAATATGGGTTTATACAGAAATTTTGCCAAAATTCCCCAAAACAGGGGTGAGCTTTAATTAATTGCATTTAATATATGGATATAGTAAAGGTATTAGATACCACCTTTGAACAAACAAAAAACCACACCATTTAGGACATGCAAAAAAGAAGCGGTCTATAACGGTCATACATGAACCCTTTGGCTACTGATTTACGATAATCCTTGCAGGTATATTTGTGACATTTATGTTACTGTCTCTTTGATAATAACTCAAAGACGTCTGTCATTAGTGAGGGATGGGATGGGATTAGCCATCAATTTTTGCCGATACTGTGCAGCGACATTTCTATCATTATAGCACAGGGGCACTTATGAGGTGCCCAGGAACTGAACCCGGCTGGTCCAATATACTGACACTGGCGAGTCAGTCATAATGCTGTCCCCTTAGCCCCAAGCGTTAGAAGGGAAGCCTACTTCCAACTTTAAAGTCTTTGGTTTGACTCGGCTTGAGTTTGAACCCAGGACCTCCAGATCCGCAAACCAATGCTGTTATCAGTGAAAGCCAAATCATATAATAATATGTTTTCTGTACTTGCAGGTCTATGTCTTGAAGGAAAACAAGAGCACCCCTCTCATTACAGCTGTGATAAGTATGCCTGTTAGTGAAACACTTGTAGTGGTGTGAGGCTTGAACAGGAGCAAGTACTGATGTGAAAAGTTGGATCAGTAAAATACTGATGTGAGACTCTTGTAAGATACTGACTTTGGACAGAGATTTAAACAAAACACAGCTGTAACAATTATGTTTGAAAAATCTGATGCCGGACACTGTCTAGCAGAGTATTGCTACAAAACACAGATATTGTTGAGTGGTATCAAGCATGAAACTTGATATGACAAAGTGGACTAACCTGCCAGAGATAACATTGATACATTATTAAGTATTGGTGATTCAATATGGTAAGTCATTTAAGGTTAAAGTTCAGCTTGCTAAGCACATATTTATATGGCTCAGACCAGCCAGTTTTTTGCTGGGAGCTGTGCTATCAGGAAATGCACTTTATACAGCTGAGTCTCCAACAAGAAAGCTTCTGACCCTGTTGTTAAGTTTTAGCCAATAATTAAGAATTGAGCAGGGGCTGATCCAGAAAATATGGGTGGGGTGGTTATGAATCAAGATCCATTAAACTTTATTGCAGTAAATACTAGAGATATATATACACAGTATGGGACCTAGGTAGTCAGCAGACAAAATATATACAAATTTTACATGTGTGTTTTTTCACAACTATTCTTTTACCTGTTTGGATGTGGATGCATCCTTCTGTCTCCCCTCCCCTGGATCCATCCCTGGAATTTAGTGTGCATTATTACTTCAATATACCTGGGTTAGAGTAATTGAAAAGACCAGCTTTTAACATAACTGAGGTCTAAATAAAAGAAAATTGACATTTTTATATCTTAATATACTGTCATTGCTGTATAAGACATTTGCATTAGCCTAGCTACTATTGATAATAAAATGCATATCAAAAAATGATGGATCTATTTTTTTTTAGTAAAATGTATCAACTTACATTATAAGTCCAAATTTATTTGATCACCAAGCACTAGTTGTGTGTATGTCTTTGTACAGATTCCCAACCATAAATGTGTGTTATTCATGACTTAACAGTAAACAAAGTTTTATTTCCAAATCAGTGTTTTATTTATTTATGTTTCTTTTTTGTATCCGTCCAAGTTTAGTGATTATTGTGATTGTTGTGTAATATACATGAAATAAATGATAATAAAATATATAAATATAAATGATAAATATTGTGTATTATTTACAAACCAACCCATGACACTTTTAAACAGGTGGAAGCATATAATCTTTGCTTTTTTCTCATCATTTAGCGAATTGTGAATCTTTTGCATCATTTTAGACAAAACCATACATATTAAATAGAACAACAAAATCAAATGTCTGCTTCATTCAACTCCTCTTATACTTCACTCATTTACAATGCAATATTTTATCTCATGTGACTGAAGAAGTCAATTATGTCAAATAATTATTTTTTGTTCTTTGAATTGGGAATTTTATCCTTAAATTTGTTGGGGAAAAAAAAACTTTTTGTGATTGCGAAAATAACCAAATATTGGTCTTCAAAATGGTAACACCCCCTGTAATCCCACATAATGTTTTGTTCCCCGGAGCATATCTCCATAGATCTGTTAATTTGTAAAGTTTATTATGTGTTCTTTGTGAATAAAACCACACACATCTTTTGCTAATTAAACTATCATGTCACTATCTAGCCAATTAGTATACTCTTTATGACTTTCTTATTAACAACATGCTAGAAATCCATCGCCTGTTTATTCTTCCATTCTTAAGTAAACATAATCTTTAGAAGGATGTCACATTTCCATACAATCTAGTGATCAGAAATTTTATTGTAACATCAAATTGTGTGTGTGTTGTTTTTTCCTATCAAAACCTACAAATATGCAAATTTAATGCTTTAATTTAAGAGTAACCTTTAAATGTTTTAATATGCTATGACACAGTGTGGTAAACAGAAAATGTAGCAAGACAATGTGCAGCAATCTTAGTTTATGGCTACTCTCCTTTGTTTCTTTATTCTTGATGTCCTGAATGATCAATAAGTAGTATTATTAAATGACTACACATTATTAGTCCTATAAAAAAGCACTTGTCTGTGAGTGTCACCTTCAATAACACAACAGCCTGCTTTAAAACAGTGCCAATATTAATACCGGTATCACTTTTTTGGGCCTAAAAGTGATATTGATATAAAGCCCGCATTTGAAGTGATTTGATTGGCTATATAGGCAGGGCCAAAAAATGATATAGATTTCAGCAAGAAGTGCTGGGAAATGGCAGTCATTTTGTTTTAATCGGTCGACAGGTTGCGTAAATTTATGAAACAAAATATTCTCGGTTTTCAAACATTCACAGCATGAATTGGTAGTGTTTAACCAAATGTGATATAAATTTACGACATGTAGATTTAGCAAAAACACAAACAAGCATTTTCTGACTCGGATTATTACCAAAACTAAGTATTAAATGTGAAATGTTATAAGTACATTTAATTATTTAATAAAACCGTCAATAAATAAGTGATTTGATATAAGCCCTGTTATTTGCCTTAGGGTCAGTGGTATTGGCCTTCGAGATTCGGCCTTGGGCCAATATGACTGCCCTCGGACAAATAACAGGGCCAATATCAAATCACTTATTTATTAACATAAAGTATAATATCAATATTTATTTTGTAATTTTATTGATAACATTTATGCATGCTGTTTAGAGATAGAAGATTTACCAATTTAATTCCCTTTATTTTATGACAGAATAAAAATACTTAACATGAGTTTAACTCAATTTGTTTATTTCAGATTTTATAAGCACCTAATTTGGATTCTTGCTTAATTAATTAAATGCAAGTTCTTCATGCACTCCAGGTGATTAATTTAATTTGTTTGATTAATTTATTGGAATTTTCTTTGTATTAATTTCAAGCTGTCATTGAGTGGAGATGTATTTTTAATACCGGCCTTTATTAAGTCTTTGATATTATGTTTGTGTCATGTTAGAACAATTAACAATCTTTTAAAGTTAAGCAGCCTTCAGGTCTGATATGTACCTAACTGCACTCTAATGTGCAGAAAGCAGCATAAAACACGATAATTGCTCACCACATGAGGCAGAATGGCGGAAACGATGTAAAATGTTTTCTTCCTGGGAAATCGCTTCCAGCTAATCACAGTCCTATTTTCTGCATCAAGAGATAATCAGTAAATGATGTCTTGTTGCTTCCAGCTCATAAGACCTTGTAAAGTGTGACTAGTTTCTAAAGAAACTCGTTAAGACTCTTTCAAGGAAGATTAGGTATAATGTCATTTTTTGTTTGTTTTATTTTATGAGAAATGTCAGTTATAAAATGGCATTATTATTATTTTTTTAATTTTATAATGCATTTTCAAATATTTGTGTATTGGGTTTTTTGTCTCACCACCCACCAACAGTATTTCAGTTATCTGGAAATGTTGTTCAATTGTAGCAGACTATAGTGCTGCCTTCACTTGTACATGTATAGCTTGCCATGAAAACCTGGCATGATACCACACCCAGTCACATTATCCCGACACAGGATCAACCAACCATGGAACTACCCTAATATTTGCCCAAGCATTAGCAGGGAAACTATTATATACCATTTCCATTTTAAGGCCTTTAGTATATCATTGCTCCATATCAAACTCAGAGCCTCTGTAACTGTTAAACACTGTTTTGGGAAAAAACAAGATTTTTTTTTCTCATGATATTTTTTTTAAAATTTCATTTAATGCCTATTTTACTGAAACACATGGGAATTATTCCATCACATAATAATACAATATTAATGTATATAAATACAAAGTACCTGCAATGATTGAAAATAAACAGATACATTATACATAGGAACAAACTTTTATTACATATTCTGAACCACACTGCATTCTAAGCATTCAACTTAAGACTGTGCTGAAGTGACCATCGTAATGAAAAGCAATCCTGGAAAAATATCACTGAAACAGATAGCAGTTTTTAGATTTTGCCATAAGTTGATTAATCCTACTTTAATTAATCATTTCTGTGAGGAAAGATCTTAGGAGGAATGTGAAGATCAGTGCCACTTGGTTAAGAAGTAAATTATTTTTTATTGTACTTTGCTTTTGTTACATCACACCGGCACAAGTAATTGTCATATTGGCAACCTCCTACTAATTATTGGTGGTGGAGGACCCCAGATGTACGTCTGGGTGGAACCACCTGCGCACCGAGAAGATGTAAAATGGAGTTGCCCTACTTTCAAGGATGGTCTTGGGTCTCTCCAATAAAGAGAAGACGTTGTTTTCCAATTCCGTCTATAAAACACTTTGTTTCCGATCAATATCTAGTGAATGTATGAGCTCAAAATTCTAAAACCTGGTAGGGACATTGGCCAAGAGGAGTACATGGCCCTATTCATTTTGGAGTGCTGCAAAGGTCAAGGTTAAAATGGCCGTGAATATGATTTTAATTTTGGATCAATGTCTGGAGAATGCAACAGCCTACAATTCTTCAAACATAGGGACATGTCACCGTTAATAGAAAACCTCTATTGGTTAAGGGGTCGCTGTCCCAAAGATTAAGGTCACGCGGTCTAAGCTAATTATAATACTTAATAATAGATGCGTTTACACATGCGGTATTATTACAAATCAGATATAAGTGTTAAATACCTGACTTTACTCATGAACAGATATTAGTAATGTATGAGAAAGCATTGTATAAAGCTCTGTCTAACTTCACAGACATTAACTATCAGCGCACTGAAGAGATGTATAATTATATGAAAAACTGATCAGTTAAACTGAATAGCTGAGACAAATGATGCCTTAATTTAATGCATCAGCTGCTGCCAATTATTTCTTTGGGAAAATGATGGAAAGTGTGGTTTAGTTGAGATATGAAAATACCAAGTGGATTTGATGTTTTTCCCAGTGTATAAAAATGTCAATTTAGCTTTGCATTGATGTAGGAAATATGCAACTTTTTATCAATTATTTGATGTATTACATGTGGAAAGTGACATATCGTGTGTTTTTTCCATTAAAACTGTTTTAAAGATTGTATTTGTATAAACTAATATACTTATTAGTAATAATAATTTTTCTTAGTTACTTTCAAAATTTGCCATGAAAAAAAGAGAAACTAAAGCACTGTGTTTATAACAATAATAAGTATGTATTTGTTTAGTAAGTACACATTTGTTGCATATAGAAGTTGACCAGTTAGTGTCATTAACATAGCATATGCGATCGAATAATGCTAGAGTGAAACAAGTCAACTATTCATCAAAAAGAAGATTCAATAAAAAAACTTAACAAAACTATATTTTTATTTTTAATAATCTATGGATAATTTAAAACATAAATGCAAACTTGATCAATTTTGATCGAGTCGCTCTAATGACCGAAAGATCGGCCGACATCTGCAAAAATAAAAGATAGATAGATGAATAGACTGATAATTTTTATTTTGAGTCGGCAAGAATGCAACACATCTACATATCCAACCTCTAAATGAGCCTTTACAACGATCTTTAGTTGGAACTGTTTAAATACAAATAAGATATAAAAGGCTATACAATTATATAATTACCGGACCTGGTGGCGCAATTACTAGAGCATCGGCTCCAAGTACGGAAGGCCCCGGGTTCGATCCTAGGCCGCGACATACCAATGTCATGTGTAGTAGTATAGCTCGCTTGCTAACGCTCAAGCAAAAGCTGGCCCGGTGTCAGGATGGGTGTGGTACATGTAACATGCCAGGTTTTCACGGCATGCTATAAACCGAAGGCAGCACTAAATCTGCATCAAGTGGACATGCCTTCTCCTGATAACTGAAATACTGTTGGTGCGACGATAAACCCAACAATCAAACAAACAAACAAACAAACAATTATATAATTATACAAGGATATGCATCTAAACGTCAAGCGGTATAATATTAGCAAATCAATGACGCCCAGTCCTTTTGTAAAATTGTCAGTGTCTAGATTGGAGGTCAAAAGAATATTACTTAAATGTCATAAACTTAAACTCTACGAGAGTCGAGCGCGGTTAAATATTTCAAATCGTTATGATTAACTTGAAGACCTAAATATATTTACAATACTCATCAGAAATAATGTGGGTTTTAAAGTATCTAAATGTGTACACTGTCTACTAGCTTCTGGAAGTGAGTTCCATAGAACTGGGGCAGCAAACTTGAAATATCTCAGTCCATAGGTAGTTGTTTTCACACCGGGCACGTGTATATGCAAACTATTTGAATATCAACAATTGTCTTTTGATTCTTTCTGTTCTATCATAGAACGGTGCCAATTTATTAAAAAAATCTAAAGCCACTGATCTTTGTCGGCGTAAGTAAACAGTCTGAAATTTGGACTTAAGTCTTCATATGAGAGTTTATGACCATAAATAAATCTTAAACTCTCTTTCTTTTATCTTTTTGAATTTTCTTTGTATTCACAACTAAAAGAAGCACACAAATTAAATTTAAAAGTATAAATGTATAAAAAAAGTAAGTTTATGTGAATGATGCAAAGTTATCAATTATTTTTAGGATATTAAGCTGCGTAACTGATTATTTGCACAAGATTTTTTTATATAAGCTTCAGAAGATCATTTAAAATCAATATCAGCACAAAATAATTTTACTTGACCTTCACATTGAGCAGAGATTTTATTTAATAAAAACAATAGGTCTAAGCCCAACTATATGCAAACTGTTCTGCGAAAGGGACCATCAATTAGAACTTCGTTTAAATATACAGAATAAGTAATTTTTTTTTCAACCAAGCGGTCTTATTCTGCACATTCCTCCATGAAATAAAAGCGCAGTCTGTCTTATGATGAGAAAATAAATGAGGCAAAGTCTAATATTGTTCCAGCTTATTCCATTGCTTTCTTTTTACACTCAGCAGATATGGGGTTATTATAGCGTTGTGATCTAAGTTTATGTTTAAAATTGATTTGTATGGTTGTATACCAGACTGCTTATAAATGCACTCTAATAAAAGTGTACTAAAATACTATTTGTATTTTGAATACTCCAGCTGTATATCCGTCCGTTTTTATTGTGATGTGTCGAATTTAAACATTAGTCCAGTAAGTAAATATTCACCATGTCTGGCTTTGTGTTTTAAACACGAAGTCTTTATTCGCAACGCCAACAACTGACCTTGCTTCATGTTTAATGGAAAATGGTGTTATCAGGATTTTCCCAATATTAAAAAAAATATTGAAATTACATTAGACGTGTTGAGCACCAGTGTGCCGCATCTTCATTTGCATTTACACAATGATCGCTGTATAACTTGATATTGTTCCCCAGAAACGCTCTATTAATTTTTGTAAAAGACATTTTCCAAAATTTCAAACACAGAAAAGTACATTCGTTTTTGGTTTGAACAGGAACAAATTAGGAATAATTAAGCCATTATTTTTATTGAAACATTTGGTAATTAACCAGATTTTCTTAAAATTAGAAGATAGCATTTTGTCATTAATTACATTATCTTTTTTATAAATGCTTAAAAGACATTACAAAATGTGAACAAAAGAAGATATACAGTGTAGTTAATACTTGAATACTTTTATATATTTAATGTGTCATACTGCTTTACTATATTATTTAACTTTGAATCGGGCCTTTTCATATTTTATTTTCAGTGTTTATTTAAATTAAAATTTATAAGGTATCACGTAATCGAAGTCAAATACTTAAATAATAAGCGTAACCGCTATGCCACATATTAAGTCCTCTCAAAGACTATATATGCATTTTGGTATTAATAAAAATTACGATCAATGTTCGTTTCATTCATATTTAAGAAATATAATTACACAACATTCAGTGTAATTAGAGATATATATAAAATGTGAACTTACACTAGAGGTTGGTACACACATGCAAGTTCAATGTTGTTTTGTTGTTTGTTTTTAAAATCCATTGCAGCAACGCAATCATGGTAATTATAGATATTTTGTGGATGAAGACTTCAGACAGATGTAGAACCCATTGAAAGAAATCGACACAGTAAGTGCTTCGTCCCGACAGGTACTCGAACCTACGTATTGAGAGGCTGAGTAGCCAGAAGAGTTAGAAATCAACAACTTGGGCCCGAGATGAAGGACAGAAATAAACAAGAAACTTTCAGTAAATACTACAGTGAAAAGTCAATATAGACACTATTGTACTGATAGCTTGTAAATGAAATATAGTGCTTTAGACACATAAGAACAATTAAAAGAAATAAGTAATGTTATTTGATTTCTTTGTTTTAGATACATCGCAGAGATATAAATATTGTCATTATTGCGGTTTCCAAGAATGGCTGGGTGAAACCACTGGCGCTCTGCAGGATATCTGGAAGACCTCCTTACATGACAGTTCTTGCCTCGGCTGGGACTCGAACCGACGCGGTGAGGTTGTCCCTAGGGTGTCAACAAGGCCACGGGCATCTTAAACATATACTATTTCAACTAGCCAAATACATAACCAGAATTTAAATTCTAAGTATTTATATAAAGCTATCTTTTAGACATAACATATTTTATCAAAAGTTTGATCTGTTTTAACAATATCATAAAAGCAATCTTTAATAAAGAAGTCAGAGTCAAACTGCACATATTTATATATTGCGTGCATATGAAGTATTTGACGAATAAAAATACGCACGGCTCTTAATATCATGTAAAGTTTTAAGCCCCCATAAGTCGGTTTGATGACACAAATTGTTGCGACCTTTCAATGTTAAGATTTCTTTTATTTCTCAATAGTTAAAAGAGCTTCATTGGTGAATGACGTAGGCAAATATATACAACGACGCTTTTGGTTTCTGTCACTAGATTGGTTGCACAAATCTTCCATGATATTACATGTATAACACCAGAAATGTATTATTGTGTATGAAAATGAAGAACGGTCGATTTGTGACCGCGCAGTGAAAAGAAATATGGCCGTAGCGTCTATTGCCTGTCTAGGGGGCGTAAAATCTTAGTTGAAGCTCGATCAGCGGGGAACTGAAGTCATAAAATAAAAATAACACAATTTCATTAGATTCAATTAAAAAACAACAACAACAGCAACACAATTAAACATTTGCATTCTATCTCTATTTCACATGCTTTAAAATCTTAGTTAAAATCGTGATTTACGAAACAAACATGATTGACTGACCACTATGGGCTGTTTTTCTGAATATACTATTGAAATGCACATCTTCGGATCTGTTTAAAGTATTTGACACATGGTTATAAACATTACACGTATGTCAAGCTGCATTAATATAAGTTTTAACAATATAGTTCGTCCAGACTATTGTGACATATTATTATAAAATGATATATCTATTAAATTATTTCAAAAGGAGATCATAAAGAATTTGAAACAAAATGACCATCATGTATATGTAAGTTCTTGGATACCTTAATGACTGCAACAGACTAACATTATCTCGGTTTAACATACATGCAATTTGTTATTAGACAACTCAGAAATGAAACATGTGGAATGCAATAGAATTTATATAGACGATCTGATATGATCTGATATGAAACGAGGCTCTGCAGAGTTTCGTATCATTTTCAGACAACGAGTTTAATATGTTCAGTATCTAATGAACACGAATATCAGATTCTATTTATCACATAACCAAAAACATCAGCTGTTTTGTTTACAATGCATCATCCTTTTATAGCTTGAACAGTCGGCCTTGACTTGTGTAATTCGGTTTCGGCACAAAAAGTAGTTCCACTTTTCGCTTGACCATTTTCCATAAAAAGCGAACAGATTCGTTTATGACTAAAATGTTATTTTTTATTTATTAAAATAAAATTGTCCAACAAAATGCATAAAACGGCGACAACAAAGTGATCGGGAATTGCATATACACTACACATACTTAATGACGTCATACTACGGCAACTTCCTAGTGTGTTGCCAACAATAAGAATATATGACAAAGTCCTATGAGCATTGTTTATTATACCAATAGTATCGCATGAGTGTAGGTTATGTGATAAAATGTTACAAGAAAAGTCGTTTATGCAAAAAGTTTGAGATGTAAAGAGATTAAAGCAAAATAAGAGCAAGTAACAAAGACTCTTTAAACGTTATTTTTTTATTTGAAAGTTTTCAGCATACTATGATTTTCCGAGATAAAACCTGTATAACTTATATTCATGGGACCATAGAATGGTTTAAAACAAAATAAAAAGCCAAACCCGACACTCTTTAATAGGTTTCCAAAGATGTTACATTTTTAGAAAAGATGCAAAATTATTATAATTAACTATAAAACTAAAGTGTACTAACAGAAATTTCCAGCCTCACATTGCACAAATAAATATGGTTCAGATAAAGATTTTTTCGAACGTAGTTTTTTTTCTGTATCTTATTGTTTATTTTCAAAGTAATTTTGAAAGTAAGACACACAAAAAATAAATAAAAACATAAAATAGAACACCTTTTACCGAATTAGGACCCGTATTGATCAGATTTAGATCCGCAAAACAAACTTTCCCCGTGAGCAAAATTCAGTAAGCATTCCATAAATATAGGCGTCGCGCTCCAGCGCGTCGACAATAATACAGATTTTGAGCAACATTAATTGCTTGGCGGTTTTCGTGACACACTTGCAACTACTACTGCATGGCGATACATGTATATTCAAGCCTAATCTGTTTATACTATATATCTATCTATAGCTAATTCAAATTGAAAACAGAAACAATGCAGACATTTATACCGAATGCATGTCACTGACTCACATACAAATCAATACATTCTTTAAAATATATTTACATACCAGGCGATAAAGGACCAGTTTTTTTAAAAATTGAATAACTTGATCTTACCAGATGAGGAATACAGAAATATCCGATGCATTAATGACACAAATTAACAGTTACTGCAAACCCCAATACACTATGGGAACTTATAAAAGGTTCAATAAGAAATGAAACTATAACATACTCTGTGTTTAAAAAGAGAAAAGGCAAAAGATAGAAGAAGAATTAAAGGCTGATGTAAACTTGAAAGTCAATTAAATAAAAAAAGTATCGTACACCCTAATAAAACAAAAACAAAAGTAAAATAAAAATAAAATAAAACACAAATAAATACACATATTTTACAATATTATTTAAAAATCATTATCATTGGTATATGTATTTTCTATAGTCCTGAAAGTGTACAACAACGTTTTAGTTAGAAACAACACTTTTTAAGTTATTGGTCCGACTGACCAGTGCAAAGTTAAAAATTGGATGTTATCAAACTTAATTACATATTCACAATGTTAGAAACTGTTTTCCAGTTAAGAGTTTTCAAGCATAACCAATGTCTGGAAAAATAACTTTAGAAAGGAAATTAATATAGCATGCGTATTCGCAGCTTATTGCACACTATTGATTTTCCCTTTCTGCCAGTATTTTTAGAATTAATTAGCTTTTTTATTATTTGCAATATTCCACAAATAATTACTATTAACGTAATGAATCTCTAACACGAAACAATGTAAACAAATAAAATGGTAATATGACCTAGGTCGTTATTTTTGTGAATCATTTGGTAACATTTTTCTATAATTATATCATCAATTATCGCAAATTGTACAACATAGTCGTATCTTCTGTTGATGATGCTACGTTGTTGTTTGGTAAAATAATTCCCAATCAAATATTAAGATAAAAAAACGCAATGGAATGCCTATTTTTATGTCTTGTGGCTTTATAAAGCATTAATTTACACAAGGCAATCAATGTAACAATCGCGAAACTGACATGCCTCTTTGTTTGCTACATTATAAAACCCTGACAACCAAAATAAATATTTATCAGATTTATATATATAGAAGAAAGTTATTAATTAAAGTTGTGATTATTGTATTAACGGTAAAGCAAATGCAGAAATACCATTATTGTCAAAAGATTATACGAGCAATTGTTTTCGTGGTAAGATGGTCTATGATTGTATATTATACTCGCTGTAAATGTCAGTGCATTAACTTGTTAATATTTTATCAAAACACGTGCAGGGGACTGGGTGTATACAGTGTACACGTATATATAATGCAAAGGTACGCTGGACACATATCTCAACAGTATAAAGACCGATAGAAAAAATGTCATTGGCATGAGATCATGTAACTTTCAGTTATTTTTTTTCTCAAGAATTTGATTAGCAGATTTAACATTTAATTTAAAATTCAGCTAACTAGATCGTTGAAGATTATCTAAGATTCGAGCTCGAAAATTTACAACTCTCGATCGATCAGAAGCTTCCGATGTATGAACTTCTTTTATCTTATTATGCAAATCACAACCATCCAACACATCCATCGTGCATCCTCTTATTAATAATGTGTAAATACATATATTTGATTGTAGTATTTCTCTGCTTTCGGTACGATGATCCCTCCAATGTGCTAAATGTATCTGGTACCTACAGAATCGCCACTTTCAGTACGACGGAAAAGATTATACTTAAATGTAGTTTTTACAGAACTTAACATAAAGATGTACAAAGTTAAGAAAACAAAAACAATGGCGTCGTTGACAGATTCCGCGTCATCTTTGTTTTGACAATTGCCAACTATCGGAACACTTCGGCACGGAGAATACGGAAATAGTCAAGTAGTTACGAATGCTCTGCCAGATTAGTGGCTCCCCTTAATAATATGGTCGAGGTGATCCGACTACCTACATACATTTGAGGGATGATTCGTAAATTATCTAAGGTATTCCAAATGCTAGCATATGGCAGTCATTTCTTGTTTGTCAATTATTAAGGCTTCTCTCATATGGACCTACATTAAAAGCAGCTTATTATTTACGTTATATTTAAGGTCCAAATTTATATTAAATTATCCATACAAGTTAGTGTCTTTTTGACAAAATGATCTTTCTCACGAACAGCAGATTTTAGTAAGAAAATTTGACAAGTATGACTAAGTCATATGATTACTGCAACAAATATATTTACATGCCAGCCAGTTAGTAAAAATTACAACTAAACTGTGTTGAGACATAATACAAAATAGAACAAACAACTACTGCTTTGGGACGGTCAGTCGGCAATTGGGCCGAATGGGGTGCTTTTACCGGTTTCACAGAGTTCTAATCTCGCACATTTTGAGGGTTTTCTTTTATTCAAGCAGTGAAAAGTAAAGACAAATCCTTTTGTTACAAACCTGTACGAATGCTGACGTACACTGTATTCCTAGACCTAAGTTATGACGCCATTAATAAGAAAGTGTTGGCGTTATCAAGAACATGTCTACAGAGTATTCGGGTGATGAGGTCCTTGTTTCTATTAGAAATATACAGAATTTTTGATTATAAAAGAAATTAAATATTTGAATGAATGGCGGAATGATTAGAGACGAAAGGTCAATGGTTGTAGCGTCCTGTTCGCGTCTAGATGGAAATGAAGTACCAAAGTCCAATGTATGTCAAAGAAAAATGCATGTAACAATCCTGACAGGATGAATGTAGAAGTACTGACGTAAGAGGAAATTGATTCAATTGTATAATATTGTAAATATTATAAAGGTTAAGGCGCCAGAGTGCGGAATTTAAAAATAAGGTCAAACTTATAACCTTATCTGTATTTTACGATAATTAACTTACGAAGTTTCAATTTAGTAATATGTATTATATTATACAGATAAGGTTATAAGGTTGACCTTATTTTTAAATTATAGACGACATACTTACATGTTTTAGGACCACCAATAGATTTAGTCCCTTTACTTTTGAAAATATGTTTTCTACTTTTCCACCTAAACGAACATTGTGTGTATATATTTAAAACAACAAACTACGATAATACTGAAATACGGTTAATACAAGTTTGTCATCAGACATGCATAAATCGTTTGTTTTATTTATTTGTGAGGTAGACATAATAAAACACTAGCGTTTAGTTTCTTAATAGATCTTAGTATTGTCTTAAAATATTATGCTTAAACAAACCATGCAGTACCATTTTAAAATAACTTTTAAGCTTATAATGCTAATTGTGTGGTTAAATTGTAAAAGTACATGAACATAAGGCATGGTTGTTTGCCTAACTTACAAGATGATAAAACAATCATAAAAGAGTTGGTTTTATCTGAACATGTTTAAAAGATCGCACAGAACTAAACACAATATCTTGCAGATATTTATGCTACGTCAAGGCTTATATAAGATAATTTCGTTCCTGCGTCGAACGGATATGTTTTGTTTATAACTATTGTATATCTGTCACTGTAGATTTGACTTTCTTTTTGACATTATTGTGGAAGCTGGTGGCTACAAGAATTTACAGTCGTAATTTGATTTGTTCAAAAGCTTACAGCAAAGGGACAGAAATACATATATGGGTTATACGTTACATGTATGTCTGGGAAACCGGTATGTTTGGGTATTCGTTTTTCTGTCGTAATATGGTCTAAAACCAATCAAAGTTTGTTTGTCAAGAGCAAAGATAATATTGCATAGTATTTATAAGTTTGTATCCATATTAATTGCCACCATATTAACCATTAATGTAAATTTAAGTAAATTAACAAACTGCGTTGTAAACGTATCGTTAGTTATGCATTTTCTCTTAAATAATTCAAGAAAGCATTACATTTAAGATGTGATTAAGAACATTTTTTGCGCTATTAAATATGTTATAATGACTGTGTAAGTAAAGTAACATAAAATATCCAACATTTGTTTGTACGCGCATGTGCAAGAGCATTATGGATTTATAGACAAAATATAAAAAGCCTCCGATAACTATTCATACTTCAATGTCACTACAAGAGAATAATATTAGCTGACACAATGTCACGGCGACTTAGCACTCCACTCATTTAGTAACGTTATTAGTTATAACGATCCATGTCTGGATGCTATTATTCTATTATCAAACAATTACCAAGACGAGAATAAGTGTAATAGATTGAAGAAGAATGTCCAATACATTATTTATAACGTCCAAGTATGTACAGTTAATCTAATAAATCTTTCTAGTACAGAATATTAAGATCTTGCTACAATCAATCGATTCTAAATCTTGGCGAGATAAGGAAACAGTGGCAGTCTCTATTTAGATTTACCTGATAATAAACTTGTTTAAAAATATAAGGCCCTTTTGGGCAATGCCACATAAAGACATATTGTTAACAATTAAATTATATTGATTGTGAATTACTCAAACTATAAAGTGTCAATTGTGCCAAAGTAATAAGCATAACATTATTAAAATAATCCAGTAACAAAGTATATACCTTTGATCTCAAATTAACCCACCACCACAGCCATTACAATAACCACCCCCACAGCCACCACCACCACTACAACCATTACAACCACCATTATTACAAAAACCACAACCACCACTACCAATCCGACCATCATAACTACCGCCGCCACTACCACTACCACCACATCCACCCTCACGCCCACAACCACCTACTCTACAACCACAACCATCACAACCACCAGCACAACCACCACCACCACTCCAAAATTCCCAACAACCACCACCACAACTATCACCAACACCGCTACCACCACCACAACTACAACCACAACCATCACAATCATCATCACAACCATCACAACCATCACCACAACAACTACTACTACTACAATAAAAAGCAACATTAATTCACTTACATGGACGTAAACGTATAGATGCCAGATAGTATGCATGGCAATTATAACAAAGCATCAGTACCAATGAGGTATTAACCGGTAAATATTAAAAGGGCAACCATGGGTGACTGGTATAATCCTCAGGCTTGTAACTGCTCAATCTCTTAACAGCGTAAGTTCGTGTCCAGGTCAGACAATAGACTTAATGTTAACAGGTCTTTCAATTGACATGCGATGCATCCTTGCCCTATCTGATCATTTAGCTTGTGTAGTTCTTAACAAAAGATACCATGGCGTCGCTACAAATAATCATTATTGTGTCGCTGCGATGTATAACAAAACCACTTTATGTATGACCGTTCACCGTTTTATTCATGAATGAAACGGGATATATTGTGTTCTTTTATTGTCAATAATCACAAACAACGAAAGACGAACCGCTGTTATGAATGTTATACATAAAGAAGAGTCCTACAACAATTTTAATTGACTTTTGTCACATGTCATTGTATAAATGTTTGAATAACAAACCCTCTAAGTATAGTATTGTTCTATTCATGAGGACATGCCCGATCAATCAACAATAATATGAACTTAGGCACTACCTACATGACGGACTGAAAACTTAATCAATTTTATATACCATGTTCTTTGTTCTTATAACTATACTGTTCAAACCAATCACTAAACATTTAACTTACTTATTAAGAGTTATATATCTCTATCAGATCGTTCTGATATAAAACAACATAAAGGGGAGCCTGTGGCCCAGTAGGTAAAGTTGCCGGCTTGTAACTCCCTTGGCCCCCTAAGCCCTTACCAAGCGGATTTCTGTCCTGGTCCAGTATAAACATGATATTGGATTTGAAGTATTCTACCTGATACGCATCGAGCTTGTTATACCCATTACATTTGTGTGACGTCTAGTAATATAGCTGGATGCTGTGGATAATGACCATAGTTTTGTCAATAATAAAATACAATGGGTCTTATAGTTTAATAAAACACCATAACACGCATATAGTCTTGCTAAATTGGTCATTATGGATGACTCAGAACCACTAATAATGTGTATATTGCAATAAATAATATATGCAGTGACTGTTTTGATCAATATACTTTAATGATAATATAATGAGAAACATTTTTCTCAAGACAAAATAAAAATAAGTTTAGATTTTTTAACTGTATGTTGAAGATCTAAGTCATTCCGATATCTGTGAGAATAAAAATCAAAACATTTTTCATCAAGGTTTATTCCAGCGTATTTTTTTTGTGTGAAAAAGTTCGAGATCATTGACATTTAATAGATGTTTGTTGTCATTGTTTTCAGTAGCAAGTGAAGTCTAGAAGTACAACATTTATAAAACAAATTTAGTTTATAAACGTACATTGCTTTTATTATTTAATTAAACAAGGATGTAGTCTTGAACAGAAGATAACCAATAAAGTAAACAACAACAACAACAACAAAAACAACAACAAAAAAGCAACAACAAAATAAACAACAACAAAAACAACAATTCCTAAATACCCCATTTGAGGAAGAGGGTGATCTTGGATTTTACCTGGTATTGAAATGGATTATCACTGTAGAAATCTGGTTTCAGATAATTCCATGTGTGTGATTGCTTAGATAATCTCGTTTTGCTTTTCCCTTGTTGTTACACATTCCCACCGCTCCGGCTGAAAGGTATTGAGGAATACTGTTTGTAAAAGTGACACACTCGCCTGAGAATATGAATGCGGAAAATGAAAATAGAAAACAGGGGAAGGAGCGAAAGTAATCTTAACAGGATATGAGAGAAAGAAGATAGTAGAAGTGAAGGAAATGATGAACCGAAGAATGAAAAGCAGAAAAAGAAAAAAGGGTGAAAAGAAAAAAAGGAGATTGATAAAAGCAGGAAGGCGTAATAAATGAAGAAGATGAAATGAGGGAAGATACTTCAGCAAATCGAATCGCGAAGCAAACTGAACCATCAAGTGCCTTATGTCAAATCCAGAATATGCTGTAAATAGTAGATAAGAAGTTGAACAATGTTGCGGAGAAGAATGAAGAATATATAAAATATATGTTGGCAAAATAACTAAACAGGTAAAAGAAGAATTAACAAAAGTATTCAAAGAAACAATTGACATTGGCAAGTATATTTGACACCGAAAAGGAGAACGGTACACTAAAATCAACTAAAGGCGTACACAAAGAAAGAACAAGAACAAAATGTAGAAATCAAACCATCACTATAAACCTGTAATAGACAGAAACAAATCAGTCAGGAATATCAACGATTTAGGACAATATGGGCGTTGGAACAATGCTAGCTTCATAAAAGACATACATACGTTGTATTGGACACGCTGGATGAAAGCTTTGAGAAGGTAGTCACCATGGTAAACGAGACAATGCGTGGACTAGACCCGACAAAAGGAGATATTGACTTGAGCCACAGACTTGTGCCGCCGAATAAAGAGAGGACAGCGCCCAAATATAAACTAACAAACTCAGTTATTTATGTGAATGAGGACTCGAGTAGTTAAAATCGTACGGTGTTCGTGCTAGTGAGAACAACATTTGTAGACAATGAGTGGAAAAGAGAGGAGACAATCAATCATATAGCTTGAAAACAAAAGGCTTTAAAAAGCTTACACGAACAATATAGTAAATATTTATGTAGGCTGCACTATAACAAAATATCTTCTAATTTCATCAAAAATACGCAATTTTGTTCAAGAATACCCACCTTACCCATGTTGTACTTCTTTTGCATTATATTGATTAAAATAACAAATGCGAGCCCTTTATGTTTCATATAATATATTTGGCCGATACATTTTAATACGTATGACTTCTTCCTCACAAAACCCAAAACCAAAATGTATATATCGCATTTTACAATGTATTCTTAACCAAATTTTATTACTTTCAAAGCTGACAACTTTAGTAACAAAACAGAAAAAGAGTATCAGTTCTATATAAGTAAAAAGTTTATGATATATGTACATAAGGATGTTTTGTGCATTGACACTTTATCGAAAAAATGCTTTGTGGTGTAAGGCTATAGTATCAGTATAATTTGTAGGAATCAATTTACGGACAGTTGCTATGATACTATATATCGTTACTTGATTTGTACTGTTTGCTAGACACAAGACATATGTAGTGTAAAAAGATGTCGTAGCTAGACAGTTACTATGTGTATGACTATTGTTTATGCCTCATTATTTTATATATAAACATGTGCCATCTATACTAAAGATTTTGCTGCAAGGCACAACTATTTTTTTTTCAAAACAAATAATATACGGTATCAACACTCTTAAAAGTCGGTCCATATTGCCAACTGACCGTTCCAAGGCGGTAACTGTCGGGTTTGCTCTTTTCCTTTAATGACTCTTCACAAATTTGTTCTTACTTTTTGCTTGGCTTGCATGTGAAATACCTTTGTTCTGTGCCTTTTCGGAGTTTGGTATATGTTGCAATACTCATAGGACTTTGTCATATATTCTTATTATTGTTGCTAGACATGGTAAATTTATATTTGATATTATTGTTGCTAGACAGTTATTATATACATGTATGAACTATTGCTGTAAGCATCGAGGTTGTTGCTGGACATCAGTTTTTAATGCTAAATAGTGTTGCAGCAACACAGCTTTTATGTATATAAACTATTGAACTAAGCTGCATTTTGAGAGACATGCGACAGATATTCGTAACATTGTTGTTGATAAACAGATACTGTTTACACAAAAAATGGTGTGTTTTTAATTTTATCGTAAGATATATATCCTTTGTACTTAATATTTTTAATTAAGACAAATACCCTACAAACGAAAACTTTAAGTGCTTTTTTGAGACTGTTGTCTCGCATACAAAACAAATGTACCCGCATCAATCATCTTCTTACACAGACGAAACACATGTGTAGTTTTTACTGAAAAAGTATCTCCTTTCATTTGAATATATACAGATGTTAAAACAATTATCGGCTGTTATTACCATTAAACCAGAAAGTAATCATATAATCTCATGCACTAAGAATAGATACTCATTCAAAGCATTTCTTGTGCATTTATGATTTCGTATCTCAAATAGTTATACTTTATAACCATTTGAACAAATATTTCTTCTACTTAGGTCTAATATGCAAATACATAATATGTTTTTTTTTTATATGCTACACACACTCACGTAGTATTAGTTTTGGTTGGATTGTATAAATATATGTCAAGCAAGATCATACTACACGAAATGAAATGAAATAATATGAATATAAAAAGTTTAGGAAATTTTCACAAAGGATGTGACTGGTTAAAATGTTCAAAAAGCATTTGACAGCATAAGCCACTATTTTTTACACGAGTGTCTAGCATTCTTTAATTTTAGAGGTGAGCTGAGAAAATGGATTTCAGTTTATTTTACAATGACATTTATAATTGGCATAATTATCAATATTGGGAATTTATAAGAATCGTTTAATATAGAAAAAGGGTTGAGTCAGGGATGACCTTTATCTGCATTTATGGTCACCTCTTGTCTACAAACCCTAACGAATGATATCAATCAAAACAACGAAACTAAATGTATTGCTACATGTTATTTATTATTCTGATATTAAACAAACACTGTTTGTAGTTGATGCAACGTTTTTCAATTACGGTGGCGAAATGTCTTTTAATGCATTAATACAAACCTTAAACATGTTTCCCTTAATGTTCTGACCTTTACATCAACACAAATAAGTCCATTATTTTACGAGTGAGTTCATTAACAACACTGTAATACCAAAATTTTGTGAAAGAGAACCATTTATTTGGTAACACGTTTCATAGTGATAGAAACACCACAAACCGATATAATCTAGATAAGAAAATGCTTGAATTCAATTAAGTACTTACACAATGGGAACACGGAAAAGTAACATTAATGGGAACTGTTACTGTAGTAAATGTATATTCAAATAATGTGGGAAAGAAAACCTGATAAAATAAGGCGAAACGTTATGCACCATTTACATGGGAACAGAAGAATGGAAATATATAAACATTATTACCGGCAGTTTCACCTACATCATGTTGAGTCCAACGATAACTTGATACGGAAAGCACTAGTCAATGTACTTTAAACTAAGTCCTTTCGAAATCAATTGATATTTGACTGTAATATTGAAATGCATAATTACAAAAATAGATAAAGACGTCGTTTGTATTTGTAGTGCTAAAAGCATAGGCACAAGTAGATCTAAATTTGAATACAAACACACGTCAATCGGAAAACAAATGTCACGAACATCTTGTTAGGAACAAACAATAATAAACCGAAAGTCTTTGTTTAAAATTTGTCATTACAAAGGAATAAAATATTTTGAACATAGATTTGACTATAGAAGTAATGCGTTATACCATTTACTCATTTGAACAGTTAAAGGAATTATTTGGAATTCCTTAAAAAGATCTTATAAAATATATTGTATTAAAATTCTATTAATATGGATATAAGGAATATTTTTTAAAATGAAGGTATCGTACCACACAATAGATCTATAAAAACATAAACAAAACAAAAACACCCCGAACAACAAATCACAACAACAACAACAAAAACAAAAACAATAATAAAAGTTTAAAAATAACAAGTACTTATATTATATAATAGTAACAAAAATGGAAAATCCAAGCTCTGACACTAAATGGAAACAACCCCCCCATACATAATTGATAATTCCAAATCAAAAGATATTAAAAACAATATTTATCAATCAGCAATAAATACATCTTTACGTAGTTTTCAAGACAAACTTCTAATTCGTTGCGAAATCTTGCTACAAACAAAATGCTATGTATATTTAACAACATTCCAACAACATTATGTAATTTTTGCAATGAAGCTGTTGATCAATAGAACAACTTTTCTGGGATTGTAATGTTGTGCAATCTTGATGGAATGACTTAAATTCGTTCCTGCAATCCAGATCGCTTCATGTTGTCATTAGAAGAGAAGCCCTGTTAGGCATTACGTACAACAAACTTAACACAGATACTATCAATACACAAATATTATATTTACTCTTCAAAGTTCAATCAAAACATACCATCATCCATAGCATTTTGCACGTACGGACATGAGCGAATAAAAATAGAAGAATAAATGAAGAAAGACAAATATAATATGCACCTTAGAAAATGGCAATTACTATTTTCATAATTGCAAATGAATCAGATACCAACCATGACCAACAAACACACTATAAACAAAAACATCCAATAGGTATATAATTAAGTGATAAAATGATCTATTACATGATTCTTGATAAGGGTGTGAAAAATGCATGATATTTTACATGCAATATGCTTTTCAAATATTATTTGTAATCTAGTGAAAGGATAGATGAGATATAATGAGCGCCAGAGGGAGAGAGAGAGAGAGAGAGAGAGAGAGAGAGAGAGAGAGAGAGAGAGAGAGGTGAGAAAGAAAGGGATGAAAAATGATCGTGAGATACGCTAAAGACTAAAGATTCTCTCACTTATAGTTGTACTAGATTAACAAACACAACAACGCTTCTCTCAATATTTATCAATATTTAACAGTTAAAAAATTAAATGCTGCCCCAGAAAGATTGTTTGCTCTTCAATATGTTCTACTAATCAATAATTATGTTGTTGTTTTCAGCAAAAATAATAACATCAAAATAAAAACAAAAACACGCACATTTAATTGCAAATCACAAATTACTTGAGAGAAGACGGTAGCCATGTATATATTATGACATCTGTATTATTTATGTAGTTTCTTTCCTATGTAATTTTTTTGACCAGATCAGATAACATTGGCATTTAACCAAATATATCTTTAATTTTTTTATATAACAGCAATGAAAAATCACTGAATTTATGCATGCATTTTGTATACAGTTTATTCTTATTCTTCTAGCTCAGTTTAATAGTTTCTTTGCAAACTAAAAACGTTTGTGCGACTTTTTGCATGTATTTTGATGACTTAATATGAGAGAAACTCTCAATTGAATTTTTAAATCGTCAGTTCACATTTAGATACTTTATTTAAACCGTTAAAACCCGTCTTCGCTGATTTTGATGCAGACGGATGCAAGACGATTGGCTATGTTTCAAATACGAAAGATAGCAACCGGAACTGTTTCTTCAGTGCCCCCGGAAATGAGATCATTAAGGAAAGCTCGCCGTAAACGAACCGAAAGAGCATTTAACCGAATTTCCTTTGTCTCAATAAAAGGTCAGGCATTTGTTTATTTGCATTATTACGGGTTAACCGGGGATTATAATTATAAGTAAAAGCGTAAATGCCTTTGAGCTAATTTATTTGACAATAAAATGTGAACAATTAATTTCGATTGTTTATCTTATTTTGTTTTAATGCTCAAATCGCATGGCTTTTAGTTTTATGGATTGTTTACGGCAGTTTCTTTGCATGATAAATGGTCTAACACCCTGGAATCTATTTAATAAGCTGTTGAACTCATTTTCCAAATCATGAATCATTTTTATCTCTTAAGTAACTTTAAGAATAACGTTCAATAGACGAGCAAACTCGACGCGTAACAATCGGGTTTGTAAGCGGTTTGTAGTGAATTATCCATCTATCAACAGTGGTATTTATCCAAGGAGAACGTGCCCTTGATCTACCAACGTGTTGAATCAGTTAATTGTTTACAAGCATATTGTGTTTTTATCAAATGTTGTCTTCAAAATATTTAAACATAATTAAACATAATGTCTATCTATAATCACACTATCCCGTGATTACTAGTACAATTGTCGCACATTGCACAGTTCTCCGCACAGTTGACTGAAGTTTATATAAGTGGACAATATGTTGCAATTTTTTCTTAAACAATGTTAATGGTTTTGGCACTTGTTTTTGTGCACACGAAGTGGTATAAATATTTTGATGTTTCCTGCGGCGAACTCATTTGAGCTTTTATAACATTTCACAGTTCTTTGCACTCCTTTATAATTTTATTTTTTGTTTGATTATTGGTTTAATAAGATAGATTGTTTTAATACAGTTGATAAATATAAGATCTGGGAAATATATGGTTTAAGTTATTGTTTTAATGGTCTTTAAATGTTACATTTTCGGTTATAAGTGTACATCTGTTTAATAAACAAGTTAAGTCGGATAAAAAGATTTTATCCGGAGCTAATCTCGATCACATAAGAATATATGATAAAGTCCTATGAGCGTTGCGAACATATACGAAAATTTGAAAGGAACAGGACAAAGGTATTTCGCATGCAAGCCATGTGTAAAAGATTGGTGGACGCAAACATATTTTTGAAAAAGTAGCTGAATATTGATGCGTTAATACATACGAAATAAATATCCTGACATTGATTCATTTGTGCTTTTACGTTATTTTCCCTTAAATATTTGGTTAATATTGATTTATTTCAGTTTGCAATTATCTATAGCTCATTTTTACTTTTAATAATCCCTTTACAATGTTGGAGTCCAACCTACAATACAAACGGCAAATTCATTTCTCCCCTCTTACCTGATAAACATCTCTGTTATATGTAACATATTATTATTCATTTATTTGTATGCGTGAAGCCAATCAAACGATTTGTGAATTTGACATCGGTTTTGTTATGATTTAAATATACCCGTGAAATATCCCAAAATACTTTCTTCGTGAAGTCTAATGACATTTGTTAGCGGCGCCTGTGTGCAGAACATCCAAATTCATTAATCATAATAAGTGAATTATCACTTGCCCATATTCCCACATCTGCAGAAACACGTCACCGAGTTTAGGACATCTGTAAATTCGAATATTTTATTCTCCCAAGGACATGCACATGTCAACAGTATTAAGGTATTCTGTCGAATAATATTATTTTTTATTTGCGTTGATTGCCTTCGAATATAAATTAGATTTTCTGATATAAAATAAAGAAAATTGACTTCAGTCTGCATTTTTACATTAAAAAGGTGCAACATTTAACTTTCACTCATTTTCACAAAAAGTGTCACTGATACTGGATAGTGTGTTTATTCCTTCATTTAGTTTCCTTTTATCCTAATATTAAGTATTGGAAGTCCGTGCACTGAAAATTGTACGAAAATAACCAATTATGTTACAAAATAAATTAATTATTTGTTCTTAAGTAACTTCCTTAGTACTGCTTCTTCCTAACCAAAGCATGATTGGATTCACAGCACGCCATTATTACAATGGAATGGAATTGCCAGTGGGCAAACAGAGGTTTAGGCTTCGACAGTTGGAAAGATAGACGATATGCATCCGCCTTCTATTGAACGCTAGCTTTTGTCTTGTTTGAACAATCGCTGATAGTCAAAGCAAAATATTACAAACCAATCTAGCCAGCTTCTTTTTATTCCAGACATATATTTAAATACGTGTGTAATACTTTAGTCTGACATGTCGTACATAGTGTCTTGACAAACACACTAGGATAAATTAAGTGCAGGACACTTAATCTTTTCCGCACAATGTTGTGTTCTATTCCTGTCAACATATTTACAAGAATCAAACCTCTTATACACTGTTTATTTCTAAGGTATATGCATAAAAAGTAAGAGTTTTACCTATGCATTACTTGACATTATGAGTTACCAAAATACATCAAAAGTGTGAAAGTGTTCGAGGTATACTAAAACTTGATTGCATATTAACCTTAAAACAATATCAGACTTTTGATTAAAACTTAAACAGAAGGCTAAGTTTCATATATAATAACATTTTTTGGTTGCCGTGGCTTTTCATCTACTGTACATATGTTGATAGTTTTTTTTATTACTAGTTATTATGTATGTACAAAAGTTCACTGTATCTGTTTTAACTCCCGATGCAGGTGCTTACTGTTAGTTGTTTCACTTTGACGGGATATTTCTATGTACACTGTCTGTTTGATAGAAATACCTTCAGGAAGTGCGAGGTTGGAGCGCCCCACAAACCAGGTTTAAGCACCTCAGTCGGCTCTTTTGCCGACTGACCGTTCCAAGGCGCTAACTGATGTTTTTTCTTTATGTGTGTTATGTCTCGTCTCTGTGTCCCATTTACATTAACCTTGTTTGCCGTTGTCTACAGGTAGATACAATTTAAATATCTGTGGACATTTCGACAAGACCTTTTTCTTATTTACCTTTTCATATATCATAACATATAACACAAAATTAAATGCTGTCTATGCAAGAAACGTTTTAAATAATTTATATACGTGTTTATATTTGTACATGTACGAGTTGAGGAGTAGTACATATACGCATTAATAATTGTAACTGCACGTGTTAATGATTTTACATGACTGACATTAAATAATCAAGAGAGTAATGTGAATATATGGGTTGTAGGACAAATTCTCGCGTACAAAATCCCTTCCTGTCATTTTCGCATAGGTGGACAAAATCTCCCCGTGAATTTTACATGGCGGCTAGATCTACCCCCGTTGATTTTACAGACAAATGCCCCCTCGACTCCGTATCCCAAAATTTAGTTTTTTATTGCAGCATTTTGATTACAGTTGTTTAATAATTGAAACATAGTCACACAGGTTTTCATTTAATTTCAAGTCCAAGATTGAGGGAAACTTAATTACAACGTGGGGATTCTGTCCCCCTTGGAAAATTCACAAAGATAGAATTCTGTCCGTCTTGGAAAATTCACTGGGTGTGGGGTTGGGTTCTGTCCATCTATGTCAAAGTGACCGGAAGGGATTTCGCCCGAGGGATTTTGTCCTACACCCTGAATTTTCACATTTACGCAATACTAAAATCAGAGAGAAAATGTTAAATGTGAACGAAAATCTTTCATTTGCGAAGAGGTGTGTCCATAAACGGATAACCGAAGTAAGAAGATACTGGGAGTTATTTAATGAACATTTCGGAGAAATGAAATTGTGTACCCTGATCTACACACAGGTTATCAACAGTTTTGCAGTTTAAAACACATCATATTTTAAGCGAACACATGATCGCTTGATAATTACAAAGTCATGGTGATTCCAATAAAAATAAATAAGGAGAAAAAACAATAACAAACAAATATATACAATTACTTTTAAGAGCGATGTTTGTGTGTACCAGAGGTCGATCGCTTTTAGGTTAACTTGGAATTAAATATCACTGAATTTTTAAACAAAGCGAAAACACGTGCCGCATATTTTGCGTTCAAGCCGTTAGTTTGAACTTGCACACTGTAGTCAAAATATCAGCCCAGGTTATAAGACTGTTGTACTAATAAGGGTGTTACCCAATTTAATCCATATTTGCTGCCAACAATCTACATCGTATTCATTTCACAAGAAACGAGCCAAATTTGATTTAATAAGATTATTCCGATTCTGTGTAACCTTAGGAAATACGATTATAAAGCACTTTCATGAGTCCAGGTTAACGAGGTATTAGCAATGTTAAACTTTAATTAATTAATTTGACAAAATGTAGCCTGGAGATATTTACTGTATTAATGTGTGTTTCCATCTTTACATGAAACAGCAACTCACGGACGCCATATGCCTGAATGGATTAATTATAAAGCGACTGAACAACGGGTGATATATCAGATAAAAACAAATTCAATATCCATTCTTATAAGTTTACCTGAATCTAAAATTGGGTTTAAGCCAAATTCATTTCCATTTATTGAGTCAATGCCATCATCAGACGATAGAAGATTGCAAATTAATTGCATTATTCGTTTAAGGAAGAAATTTGTAAAGTAATGTTATGTCTTAATGCTGTTAGCATGAAATACATTTGACAGAAATTGTATTAATACCGAAATGGATCACGGGTGATTTTTTACTAAAATGCTGGCGATAGTTAGAGCTTTAATCGTGAATATTTCTAAAGAATACAAGGTACATTTCCTATATTTTTTTTTCAGTTTATTTTGTTGACCGAATTAGAACGTTCTACTGTATACAGCTGTTTGAAAGTAACAAAAAGTGTATGTCTGGTCCTCTCTTCCTTTCTTTCTTCGCTCTCTTTTTATATATATGATAATTTAATGAAAAGCAAGTCGGATTCGAACTTTATAAGCATTTCTTTCTTTCAAGCGTCAACGTTCTTTTGAATATGTTTTAAAGACTTGGTCGAAACGCTTGAACGTTTTCTTTTGTTTTGAAGTTCAATCATACAGCGTGCTTCTAGTCGTGGAGAGTTATCGAAAGACGTTATGCCCTAATCGGATAATGAAAGAGAGATTCTGAACACTTTATAAAACGTCTGCAACGAACAAAACTCAAGGAAATACGGAAAATCAATGTCATTGTCGAAAAGAGTTATTTAAAAAAAGCAATCAGGAAAAAAGGAAGCGGGGGTATAACTGATGCGTTGGTTGTACTGTTTTTATATATTTAATAAAGCCATCCATAAGTAATGACAACCATTCCAGGAATTACAGTAATATACCTAGAGTAAGCTATGGATTGTCCATACTTCCAGACAGGGATTGGTACCGTAGTCTGCCCTGACATCGACTTTTATATAATAAAAAAACACACAACAAAAAACAAAAACAAACAAACAACAACAACAACAACAACAAAAGAAAAAAAACCCAACACAACAACAACAAAAACAACAACAAAAAAAAACGGAGGTTAACAATGCGAAATCTTTGTCCACGATCTGCGTAAAGTGTCCAAACATGATGGACCTTTTCGTGGCATGTATCCGCCGGTGTGCATTATACTGCTATGTCTGCAAGAGAACGGTGGCATGTTCTGTTTGTGTGTATTTTCTACAACGGCCAGCGTGTATGATATCACGATTACCGAGACCACCATACACAACTAAAGTCGAAAGTTAGATCGCTTACAGGTAAATTTAGTCAGATAATCAATTGACCAGTTTGTCCAATGGTGACAATAAATAATAAACAAAAAATGTTTTTTTTTTAATTCTTCTGAAAAATCAGTCAACAGAAATAATGCAATTATCACTACAATGTTTTATCCTTTTTGAGACAAACACAATGCGGTCATTTTAAATATTCTGTAAATCCAATTGTTAAAAATCACTGTTTTGTGGTTTTTTTTTAAAGTTAACATGTTATCTAATTATTTGAAATTAACAACCGTTCTACCATTAAAAAGCACTTTACATAATTCATTACTTCTAATTACATTGATACAAATGGTGCGAAACAACACGCGTATACTATCGATATATTTCCTGAATGTGCATGCGGAAGATGGCAGCATGTGTGCTTTAAAATAGGGAGACGATTCATTTGTCAAACTATTACAGGTCTACCTCCGCGTGAGCAAGACCACAATACGCATAACATGTACACATAAAACATACACTATAATATTACATTCATGTTTATTAACCACACAGACCGCTTCCACGGCGATATTTAGGGACCGTTTCAAGATAAGTAAATATGTATTGTTAGTTAACCGACATTCATAGCCACTTAGTTCTTGATAAATTTAAACTAAAAACATATGATACATAACAAAACGATTTCTCACATATAAGGCATAAAATCAGGACGGTGCAGCCTATTAAACTTATACGAGCGCAAGACTATTGCATGCATATTTTGGAAATAACAAACATATATATGTATTTGAACTCTTAAAAACTATTGCAGGTAATGACCAATCTACTGATAAATGATGTTTTGATCTTATTTATATGCATGACCAATGCATTGAACTTAGCGGCAAACCACAACTTGACACATCTGTACTGAGTTTCTTCTAATTATCGCATCTTAAATATTTATTTTCACGTGGTTTCTGTCTTCAAGCTATTGTATGCAGATGTCCTATCGTTCTATCCTTCGTATTTCTTTCTTTCCATCTTTCTTCTTCTTTCCGGCCTATACGATAAAAAGTTCATTTGCCAAATTAATATATTACATTTTTAAGTTATAAAGGGATTACTAGTGTGCTCTTGAGTAGGCTGTGCAGAATAGTGATCAGGTTTTTATAACACAAATATAGACTAACTGTACAAAATGCACTGAGCATGTTATCTCTTTGAGCTTTTTAGACCTTAAAATTGCATATCTTTAGTCTTTGCAAGGTTTACAGTTAATATCTAAGTTTCTCAATGGTTTTATTGTAACGGTGTATGTTTCCAAAGTTTAAGGAGAAAAAGTGGCATTATTCCCTCATAGCTCACTTAACTCTACTGCAACTTGTAAAATATTTTAATTTATTTATCAAATAAACGAATTTTGCACTCTTTCTATATATAACATTTTATGTACTTACACTTGGAATGGACTTGTAGATATCGGTACGACAAGATGCCTCTGCCTCCGACAAAATGAATTACCCCCAAGACAGGCAATCAACTTACCAGACATGGCACGGCGCTTCCAAAAACGAATCGTTCTTAAGAACTAACATATTACAAGTGGAATATAGGGATGGATCTTTAATAGCTATAAAGCCGGAAACTTTAATATGTAGTTTGTTTTACCTAAATAGCCAGCATGTGACATACTAGCCGACATAGTTCTTTGCTTAATTCTTAAGTGCCTTGTTACAATACAATAACACTGAGAAAACCATGTTCATCAAGACGTTACAGGAAATATGAAATAAGTATAAACAAACCCAGTCTACGACATAGCTTTATATTAGTATTATAAAACTGTAACGGTTAAGTCAAATCAGTATATAATGTTTATACCGTCGTAAATCAGTATATAATGTTTATACCTCGTAAATCAGTATACAATGTTTATACCTCGTAAATACAATAATCATGCAACATAGGATGGCCTTCTTTTGTAAGGTATTCGTCTAAGCCATATTTAATAAATCTTTTAAAATATTGACATGGAACAAAAAAAGTTTGTGTATTATTCCAAAAAAAGCTTCAAGTACATGGCGTACCCCCTTTATAAGTACATCAATAAATATAACTACATTCATTTTATTTTACAAGGTATAAAGAAAAAAATCTGTTTATATATAAGTATTATTTCAAGTCTTTTCGCCTTTCATTTGAAAAAATCCATTTTTTGTGCTTACATCTACGTGCTTGATGAAACTTGAATATATGTAAGTCGCATAGGACCTTATCTCATTTTCGTTTCATAGTTATTGAAAATGTTTAAAATATTAAGAATTCCAATTATATGCTAAAACAAATTATGCGACACAATAGTTAACTATAATTTTGAAAAGCCATAATGTACCTTAATAGTATCTTAAAGTACAGACGTTTGACAGTACCTAGTAAATTAGCATGTATCTCCCTGCAGTACCAGAGGGGAATTGTATTTTGATAAATTTAATGCATAGACACTTTTGAATTTTTTAGAATATACAATATCATATTATTTGACATATTTGACATTTGATAATATGCTAAATAATGTTTTACAGCCTGTTATAACCTATGTGTTAATTGTTATGAAAGAGATCAATAGAATTAACCACACAGACCTCTACCACGGCGATATTTAGTGACCGTTTCAAGATAAGTAAATATGTATTGTTAGTTAACCGACATTCATAGACACTTAGGTCTTGATAAATTTAAACTAAAAACATATGATACATAACAAAACGATTCTCACATATAAGGCATAAAATTAGGACTGTGCAAAATAATATTTTTTAGTCTGTTATAATCTATGCGTTAATTGTTATGAAAGAGATCAATAGAATTTACTTTATTTTTGATCTAAAATTTGAGAATCAAATTAAACTAAAATTATAGTCTTTGTTTTAGATAGTAAAGCTATTTTGTTAGTAATTATGTTTTAACTGGTTACATTACTGAAGATGCGACACCCTGGTTCTAAACATAATTATTTTAAGTACAGCAAAAAATAAAAATTGGAAATATTAAGGAATATTTCATAGCAAAGTGTTTTATTTCATTATGTGCGTAACTATGCTCAGATATTTAGCTTAAAATAAAGGAGTGCAAGTAACATTTACCAAGAAAAAAAGTCACGAATGATTTACGTTAAACTACCTTAAACTACGAGCAAAGTATATTTTCTATGTGATATATGTTATGCATTATTTCTATAGTGTAAAAGAATATTGTGGCTTTCTGTTTCTAATTATAGTTAATAAACATATAAGCACGAATGCTAACAGTATTCTCGATATTGCCAAGTTGTGAACATTCAACCGCATATGTATATACTTTCAGATAATAAGCGACAGAAGGAATGTCTATAAAAAGGTTTTGGCTCAAGAACATTTTTGTCGGATCAAATAACAACTGAATGAAATTTTGGTTTTAAATAGTAACTTAGTTTCAAATACACACAGGCAATCGAGCCCTCATTCATTGCATGGGTGTTACAGTTGACCAAAACTACATTTTGTAACCTGCATTGTTATTGTTTTTATGAACCTTCGGTTAGCTTTTGTGATGCGAGATAATGTTAACAGAATATATTCTATTGAAAGCAAAGATATACATAGCAATCAATGATTAATAAGTGTACAGTTATAAACTTGCATAGCTGATTGTAACTACATGCCAGAACTTTTTACAAGAGTTTGAATAAAGAAATATATACATCTAAGGCAGTTTTTTTGAAAACACATTTTTAAACGTACACTTTTTGAATTTTTTAGGATTTCCCTAATTATCAAGAAACCTTGTCATAAACAACCGGAAAGTCTATGAGCTTTCAATGTTCTAACTGAAAAACATAACCTGTGTATATGTTTATGGAAACAAATACAATGGTCATATTCTTTAACCTTTTGACGATAATTTTGGGGGTAGCAATTAGATAAATCTAAATGTTTATTGACGTACGTTATGGTACTTTCCATGAGCAGAGGTCGACACATGTTCAAGTCAAGTAAAACACAGATATTACGTAATGATATTTTAATTGGAAGTAAATTGGCTAATTTTTGTATATATACAGTTCTAAAAAAAGTTAAACCTTGTATGATTTACCCTATAGCCTTGATCATTAATTAGTGATCAATTAACTATCTATGATCTGGAACTATTTATGACCGTATATTAAAATATGTCAAAATATTCGCAGTAACTAGATACAAATCATAAAACATACGGTGGATGTACAAATATTTAGACAATCTGGCCCTGTCATTTCTATCATGACAATTGTATATGTCAATAGATTCATATTTCCAACACATGCCGTGTACGTCACCGTGAATGTCATTTTTCAATTAAGTTTGGACTTAACATGCATGACTGGAATTAATAAACATATCATTTAGATCATTTTGTTAGCAATGTTAAATGATTTATCTTTTCTCATGCATAGTTAACCATTTTTTATGTCCATAAGCCAAATAAGGACAGTGAACTAAAATAGGCTTTAAATTATTTCATTATACAGATAACCTTCATTATAATTCATACAATTATACATTTTGCTGCATCATACTTAAGGAACACAACACGTACAAATCTAGGAAGAGATTCATTAGCAACAATTCAGATTCTTGGTAAGATATCACATTAAGGCAGTTTGAATAAATCTGCAATTTTTGCACTGAATTTATCAATTAGTGTTAATTGACCGATTAAATAGCGACAAAGGTAACGTGCTTAAGGAGCAATGAAATAAATTAGAAATAGATATTCATTGTTTTACCAATATCTGATGTAGAAGTTATACGTTATCTCAGAAACTGTAATAAGATTTACCTGATATATAGAGAACACCAGGTTAGTGTTGATATAGATACATTTAATCATGCGAGGCTACAAAAATCAGAAAACACGAGGCTCTGACGAGCATGATAACATTTATCTATATCAACACTAAACTGGTATTCTTTTCATCCCACCATCAACAGTCTTTTTTTCAAATGGATTAAAAAGAGAAACATTTAACATATCCCTTACATATCCCTTGATCTGACATTCCAATGCAATACACGAAATTCATGCGCGTGCATAGAGTAATTCGGCTATAAGAAATTGTTCTATTTTAGACTAAAAAAATAAGACAATAAACATGTTATTTCTTTTATTTTAGTTGCGCTACACATAAAGTTGTAATTTTATTGATTACGATAATTAAAAATAATGGTTGGAAAATAAGAACAAACAAATCCCACCCTCGTGTTAAGTTATACATGTAGCGTGTAATGGTATTAAGAAACGTGAACGTGTGTGTTTCTTGTTTTAACAAACAGGTAGCTCATAGATTTTAATTTTTGATGACATTGAAATTCTGAACATTGAACATAGCACCATAAAATTGCGATGATAGTTGTGTGTTTTCCTGGGTGACTTTCGAAATTTGGAGAAATGTTGGGATTGGAGGTCGGTTAAGATGCCGCTAGTTTAATTTTCAATACTGCAGAACAGAGATCGAGACCTCCCTCAACCCGTTTTTAATGGCCTCGTTTGTTCTTTTAAACCAGTCCTTATATTATGGACATTTTTTTTGTGGGGGGGGGGGGGAGGGGGGTGATCACAAGCATAACTATGCGCTAAATTAGTTTCGTTCACTTAAACATTCCTGATAGTTTCGTCCAAAAAATAGTCCGGCTTAGAGCAGGTGCGCGAATATCGGTTGATAAAGCTCATCTTTATTACACGGGTTATATCAACTATTTAAATAGTGCTCATGACGAATAAGGTAACGTGTTCAGATAAATACATTTTTATCAAAAGGAAGTTTAGCCATATTCTTGTGTATGTATTGAATGATAAATGTCTTAAAAAAAATTAAAAGTACAAATGATGTACACAATCTTGAACAAATGCAATATTTTATGTGGTTCTAGATAGTATTGGAGAAGTTATCCTTAAGCCTTTCTGATAGCCCATATACAAAATCCATCTTAATTAGTATTTGTTAAATATCTGTTAAACAGGAAGAAACATTGTACACGTATGCAGTAAATGTTTTCTTTAATAACAAAGCTGTAAAAAATGCAAGCATATAATTGTAGTATTTGGAAATTACACCTGCAGACAAGAATAAATGTCTATTATGAATACAATATAATAATAAACTCTGAAGTCACTTAGTACAAACAATAAAGCCTAAATTTATAATTGATATCCTATGAAAAAACTAAAAGTTGGTGATAAATTTGACAACAATTTAACGATTGTTTGCTTTGCGAATTTTAAGAGCATTACAGAAAAGCTTTTTGTGCAAATACTTAAAACCGCATGTTAATAAGATTTATTATTGAATTGAAAGCTTTAATGTTAAAATGTGTGCATTTTTAACTTACTTTAGTTGATTTATATCAAACTGGATATTGTATGATGACAATTAACAATATAATGTCCACATTGCAAATCATTTTTGCAAAGTGTTATAATTTTCATGCTAGCATTTTAGTATATCTTTTTATTCTATCGTTTCTCTTTGCAAGTCTTGTATTTTTTTTCCCAATGTCCACACTTTATGGCATAAACATGTCTTATTCTTATTATTATCAATCTTTATGGAAGTTATGTATACGAGATGCTTCTTACAATCCTGCAATATCCGTTTTGATTAGAGTGTTTGCAAAGTCTATTCAGATTAAGAAAGCAAATCCAATTAATTACAAAATAAACAAGATTTTTTAAAACCGATTAGCCAGTGTTTGATAGAGATGCTCTTTGTTTGGGTTTTGCCGGGGGCTTATATCTGTGAAAATTACCAAAATAGGTTGACAAATTGTTCTTCAAATAGAAGCAAGTCCTAGGTATGAGGAGAATCCTTGGGCGATGATGGATCCAGACAAACCAGAACTAAACCACGTATTCTTGTAAGGTGACCCTATTATCCCTACATGTTAAGCGGTTCTTAAGTGTAATATTTGACATTACATTATTCCTGCCAAGTCCATATTCAATTTAATCTTTGACATTCCTTATAGGTGTAGCACGATTTTGGGACTTTATTTTATTGACTCAAATGTCTACATCACAACGGTTTTTTTATTTAAAACACTACTTTGCATTGTACATATTCTTGGATATACTGTAATTCTATACGGGGAGAAATATTTGTAAAGTGAACATATAGAAAACTTTTTAGCAGACTTTATCATTAAAGTTGCTGCTGTTATATTATTTTCTATTTAGATGAGCAGATGTGTATCGATAATGCTTTCAAACATACCCTTTACCGTCATAGTCAATTAAATTTAGTGCCAAGTAACATCATAATTAATGCGTTGTGTTTGTTGACGGATTACTTAAATGGAAAAACCATGTATGAAGATGTGCATACAGGATATATCAATTCAGCTTTTATTGATCTTTGTTTCTATTTATATTGTAGCTCCTGTGCATACCTATTAAAGTGCTGTTCAACTGCTTTATTACTCATTAGAACTCTTAATTGAGTGACAGAGGAAAGCAAGACATCACCGTGGGATATTAAATAAAAGCAATAAACATACTGACACACCTTAACAACTTTAAAAAAGCTTTTATACAAAGTATAATTTTATGATAATTACTTATCAATACATATACAATATATCAAAATTTCAAAAATGCATTTAAGCATAATAATATTTCTACACGTGGGAATGTATCATGTCGTTACCTTGGAATCATTTATTAGTTCAAGACATCACAGAACATTGGACAAAGCCTGTGATGCTGTTGCGGCCTCCTGTTCGGACTAGGAGTCTAGTTGATTGCCTCACAAAATGTACCGGTATCCAGAAGTCTTGCTACGACAAAAAAGCAAGACATTGCACCTGTTGCTATACAACTACAGGCAGTGCCCAAGTTTTGACAGAAGACACAGAATGTTTTCAACGTAACGGTAAGATAAAGCATCGAATATTTACGTAGATAGTTGACATTTATGGTAATAAGTCTCACTTGACTTGACACTTTTGGCATATGACGTCATGGCATTTATGACGTCATTATAGGGTTCTTATAATATATCAGCGCTTGTACTGCTTTATTTTATTTGAAACCTACTCTCATTTGGAAATTTTTGGTTGCCGAGGCTTTACTGTACATACTGTATATATGTTGTTTTATTACTAGTTATTATGTATGTACATAAGTTCATTTTATCTGTTTTAACTCCCGATGCAGGTGCTTTCTGTTAGTTGTTTCACTTTGACGGGATATTTTTATTTACACTGTTTGATAGAAAAACCTTCAGGAAGTGCGAGGTTGGAGCGCTCCACAAACCAGGTTTAAGCACCCCAGTTGGTCCTTTTGCCGACTGACCGTTCCAAGGCGGTAACTGATGGTTTTTCTTTTGTGTGTTATGTCTCGTCTCTGTCTTTTTGTCACATTTACATTTACCTTGTTTGCCTTTGTCTACAGGTAGATAAAATTTTAATATCTGTGGAAATTTTGAAAGGACCTTTTCTTATTTACCTATTCATACTTGCATGTATGTCAGTTTTTTTCTTTGCGTTGGTGTGTGTTAAAAATGTTGTCATTATTGTTTTGCCAGTTATAATTTAGAACTTTGGAAAATGTCATATTACATACCAAGAGAAGAAACAAAGGTTAAGTGACAACACATATCGTCAAATTCAAACAGGAAATGTCTCATAAAGTCATTTTCGATTTTTCTTAATATGCTTACTGGTTTGTTAAGAAAGCAATTGTTTAATACGGAATTTCGTATACAAAAGTTTAAAAAATAATACACTACTTTTTATTTTATAAATGATTAAAATAAAAATAAATAAAATTCTGAACTGTACAAAAATCACAACAGAAACAACAACAATGGTTTAGCAGAAAGGATAAAAAATACTTTATAGGCTTTTGTTTTTCTCATTAGAAAGTTAGATACATGTGAACCGTCTATTTTCAGGGCTGTGTCCGTCGGGTTGGTTCATCGTTGGGGCCTGGTGTGTCGTCACCCATTCTTACGCCATTACATTTTCGGAGTGCCAGGTATGGAATGAACAAATATATTTATTATAATACAAGAGAAAAAAAAAAAACATGGAAGTTACAGGTTTGAAAATATAAACTTATAAGCAAAACTGGATGTGTTTATGTCATAATATACCTGGATTGTGTTTATTGTTTTCATTTATGTACGTCTATCATAATACCCTTATTCCCCAGGAGATGTTTTTGTCAGCGGTTGTTGAGGCTGTAATTGTTTGAGTCTAATTAATGCGAGAAACTAAATGTGTCCGTTGATGGTAAACTTATAAAGCTGTAATTTTTGTTTCAATATGCAGTTGATATAAAACGTTTAACAACTTTCTTTAAAGCAGAAGTGTTAAAATTAAGATTTCAAATATAAATACTTTTATATCAAACTTCCATGATGGTAGCCATGCATACCGTCAGTAAAGCATAAATGATTCGATCTTTTAGAAATTAACATAACATAGCATAAATTTATTGGCATAATGTACAAACACATACATAAAGCCATTATACAATAACAAAATAAAATGGTACAGTGACCAGCATGGAAAAATAAATGAGTTTCTCTGACAGCTTAATACTATAATTAATATGATTACCAGAAGAACCTAGGTGGACTATTATTGCCTCATTTTAAATGCATAATATAAATATTTTCTTATGCTTAATATAACATTTTTATTTGTTGAAGACATAAGCAATATAAATTTATTTTTTGTAGGAAAACAACAATAATATCTTTTAAAAAATTTCCTTCTTAATTCTTGGTATTTAGGACATACTAGTAAAAAGTGGTAGTCATCCTCAACAGCCTTCATATTACACATAGTACATATTCTTGTGTTTTTTCTTGGCCAGAATATCTACCTGTTTCAATATTTAAGTTATTAGAATACAGCCTAAATCTTGAAAGTATAATTTGATACCTGGTGTTTATATGCTTCTGTAAATATACCTCCATTTCGAAAGAACTTTTAAAAAGTCTATAAAAAGAGAGTCGTGCAGAGTTATTTATACTCGAGTGCATAATTGAGCAAAAATGTCCTTTATCCTTTGCTTAATGCTGAGCAAAATAGAATTATCAACATATTGCCCTTGCCATATATAAACAAGACCTATATTGCAAAGAATCGTTTTTATATGAAATGCCCAATTAAGATTTCTATATGAATTATTGTCGTTTGCATCTTGCACTAGCATGTTGTATACAGTGGAAATAAGCGGATTTGTACACTCTAATATTTTCTTCCAATAATTCATAATTAACAATTGCCTTCTTATTCTCATCGGATACCTTCCTAGCTCTCCATATAACCCATATGTATTTGTAGATCTTTTCACATGTAGCACTCTACGTAAAAACTTACAGTGAACCAATTCGATGCTGTTTGCATCGTGATATCCCCATATTGCGGCATTATATGAAAGAATCGATCCAACCAATGAATCAAAGAGTGTACATTGTTCCACAGCATTTAGTGATAATTGGTTTATCACAATGAATAATTTATGCAGGGCCCGTGTTGACTGTTGCGCAATTTTAGTTTGTGTGTTGTGCCAAGATCCATTTTTGTACAAATGCGTACCCAGGTATTTAAAGTATTTAAATGTACTTGCTTCATCAATCTTTGTTCCATTTATTAATATTTCACATTGCGTATTTCTACCCCTCTCAAAAACCATTACTTTTGTTTTATGAACATTGATCCTCAGACCCCACTCTTGGCAGTATTGTTCAAAATCACGCACGAGCGATTGTAGTGCCTTAGGTGTCTTAGCAAACAAGACCGCATCATCTGCAAATAAAATCAGAAATAGTTTTATCCCATTAACTGTAAATAAGCCATCTATATTTGAATTAAGAGCATTTAAAATATCGTTACTGAATAAGAGATAGAGCAGACTGGAGCAAGAGTCTCCTTGTTTAAGGCCGATATTTGAGTTAAAAAAGTCAGACATTTCATTATATCGTCGTACGCATTGTTTAATATTTGAATACATAGCTTTAAGTGCCTAAATAAATTTAGAACTTACATGCATTTCACTCAATTTGCGCCAAAGAAAACCCCGATTTACACGGTCGTAACATTTTTCTAGATCAACAAATATTGAGTAAATTTTTTGGCATGAGCTTAATGTTTTAGCAATGACAGAATGTAATAAAATTACACAATCTATTGTTGATCTACCTGCTTGAAAACCAAATTGTTTATGTATAATGTTTTTCTCTCTATTAGTCCATTTAGTTAGTCTCTCATTTAAAATATGCGAATATATTTTTGCAGCTACCGTAATTAAAGTAACTCCTCTATAATATTAAGGATCACTACTGTCTCCACCCTTGAGTATAGGACAAATAATCCCTTCACCCCATAAATATGGATATAAGCCTTTGTGTAACAGGACGTTTAAATAATTAAGTAAAAATTGTGAACAATTATTAAAAGAACTTTTATAAATTTCAGCTGCAAGCCCATCATTTCCGCAACTTTTATTGTTTTTTTAAAGCAGATACTGCTGCTGTGAGTTCCTCTATAGTTATATCCTTACCTAATATTTCGTCTTCTATCAACAGATTATGACTTTCAGTTTCATTTGAATTCAAATAGCCTCACCTGATAAAAATGATTCAAAATGTCTATATAAATGATCTATTGACGGTAGCTCTCCACTTTCTGTTTGTCTCGCATATTGTGTCTTTATTGTGTTCCAAAATTGCCTAGAATCCCGTACTGCCATCTCGGATAATTTTCTTTTTTGAAATTGTTTATATCGTGTTTTCTCATTTCTTTTCACTCTATTGTAATATGATCTTGTATCTAAAAAAATACCTTTGTTTTCGTCATTCTTATTTCTGCGGAATTCATTTCTGGCTCGACAATATTATTGTTTAGCTAAATAACATTGCTCATTAAACCATTCCTGTTTTGTCCTTATAGTGCCTGTTGACCGTTTTATTGTTTTGCCAAATATGTCACTTGCGGCTGTATGAAGTATATTTGTAAATTGCGCTTATATGTCGTTAATATCATTACAACATTGCGTTCGGTCGATTAATTGATTTATTTTCTGTGTGTCTGAATTTAATCTAGTCTTAAAGTCTTCGACTTTGTTTATATCATATTTAATAAATGTGGTTCTTGATTTTTCGTCCCTAGAAGTATCCTGGTTTAGATTTTCTTTCGTATTTTCAGCTCTAATCCGCAATGATCTGAAAATTCATTGGGTTCCTTGACGTCAAATTCTTTTGTATGCTTAAAATAATTTTTTGATAACAACAAATAGTCAATAAGGCTTGCGCCATTCCTTGAGTAGTATGTGACCTTGCCCTCTGTATCATTTTTTAACCTCCCATTTCCAATACACAGACCCGTCTCGATACACAAACTTATTAGTCGACGTCTGTGTGTATCGGTCACGTGATCCTGATTAGCGCGATCTACCACGTTATCCACAGGTGCGGATCTATGAGCGGTGTCCTCAGTACAACAGTCATCAAAATAATCATTTAAATCATAAGTCCTAGCATTCATATCACCCAAAATAAAAAGCTTACCTAATGGTTTATATCTTTCTATACATAATTCCAATTGCTCAAAAGGTTCTACATCGCCCCGATTCAAAAAATGCGATCCACTAGGAGGAATATAAACATTCAGCATGAATACATTCTCATTAAAGTGAAAAAGCTCTTTTGATAATCTTATCATCATTAAACCAGACTGATTTTTTTTCTATAACTGTAATATTAGACTTAAGATGGTTCTTGTAATTGAGTGAAAGTCCACCACTATAACGCCCTCTTCTCGTGTTCGTGGATTTGTTTCCAAATAAATGTTCGCAATTAAACCCCTTAATCTCTAAATTGACGTTAGAGTTTTTGTGTATCCATGTCTCCTGTAACAACACTATGTCCTAATTTGAGATATGCTCGATACAGTCCGGGTCATGGATCTTTCGTCGAAGTCCATTAACATTCCACGAAAGAATACTTAAATGTTCTTCTTGACCATCCTATCTAGATGTTGGTAACATGTGTGCTGGTGGATCCTCAACTTTCCCATTGATCAATACTTTACTCAGTTTGTTGTTGATGTATAGTCGGGTTCCATTTACCCTCACGTTCTGTCCCTTGCTCCTTCCGTCTCTCATGACGTCACTGAAGGCCCGGAGACTGTCGCACTCCGCTTGCGGTCGCTGGATCCCAACACCCAGGTTGGCCTCTTTCAATGTATCCTTACGCCCTTGTCATAAGCTTTCTGTCGTACCTGTTCTCTTTCTACATAGTAGTGAAACTTCACTACTATTGCTCTTGGCTTCTTTGCTTTTTCCGAGCCCAGTCTATGGGCCCTATCGAAGGTCATCACATCTCCGTTAAGCCCCATCTTCTCAGAAATGACACGCCTTACGAGTGCCCCACAGTCTTCAGCCTGGCCCATTCTTGTCTCGTTCGGCACTCCATAAAATATGAGGTTTTCTCTCATGGAGCGGGACTCAATGTCTATCAGCCTATTAACCGTCTCCACTTTGTGTTGCTCTAGCTGCTCCGACTGCTTCTCTAGCCCATTACATTTAATACCGAGCGATTTAATTTGCTCTTGGACAGTCTTAAGCTGACCTTTTTGTTGCTCATACTCATTGTTTATAAAGCTTAGTGAGGTTTCGACGTCAATTACCTTTGACTCCAGAGACTCTAGCCTACTGTCCATCTTGGTGATCTTGGCGTTTATCGATTCAACTTCTCGCTCAATCCTTGCGCTCGATAACTTTAGAGACTTCACATCCTCTATCAAGGCAACTGCCCAATCAGGTGCTACAGTGGTTTGCATGGGAAACTGATAACTAGGTGTGTGACTAGGCGCGTAACCGTAGAATGGCTGGGGTACGCTGCCGACTGGCGATGTCATGTTTGAAGTGCTCATAGTGCTCATAGTAGGTAAACCAAATAGGTACGCACCTGCACTGGTCTCCACCCTCTGACAACCGCTCTGACTACACGTATCTACCTGTGTTACGCCTGGCTGACCATCCACTCGTCCGATAGCATTTGTAACTGGTGAAATAACTTTACGTTTCTTTTTCTGTTGCTTTCCTTCATTAATTCCAGAGTTTTTTGCCGACATTAATAGTCTAGATATTCATGCAATTTCTTGCACAATCTTAGTATGCAACACTGTGAAATTGTGGAATCAGACGACACACATTCTACATTGTTTTTAAGTGCCCATAAAAATGACTTCGGGTAGGATAGTCACTTGTGTACTTAAACTTCAAAAACTAAAGGTAACTGTTGACCCATGATTAGTTTCTGTTATTTGCACTAAAACGTGTGTGAAAGACACGATAAGCTGTGGTATAAAAATATTTGTTACTGTTGATCTGTTATCTAGCTGTTTAATTTGTTATTTCAGAAGTTATGTTCCGACTTGAATGCCAAAATACTAGAAGTTACCAGTAAAAATGATTCAGTCGATTATGTGGCATTTCTACACGGACACCCAGGTAGTGAAACAATTTTCTTCATAGTTGGTTCCTCTTTTTCCTTAATAGTTTTTTTTCTCATTGTCTTGCCATCGCTGTTTGGCATCTTTCTCTTCAAATTTTCTTTTGTTTTCGTTGCTTTATCTATTTAAATGACTTAAGTATATTGATGTATCTACTCTTTTCTACCATTAAGTTAATATTCCGATAATCCTTCAGTTGTCACCAATCTTTAACAAGATATCTTTTACCATATTATACTTTTTACGTTTGTATTGTGCAATCTTATATAACGCTTGCTTTTCAACATTGATATATATTCTGCTGTGAGAAATTTGGCTTTACTTACAAAGTGGGATTATTAATTTAAGTAATTGTAAATTCAAGTTAATGTGTCAGAAATGAAAATAGTATACGTCTTCGTACGTATATTTTAATACCTTAGTAAACTAATTGATACATTAACCACTAAGACATTTACATAATGCCGAAGTCCTACATATGTCACTGTAAGAAGTCCAACTAAGTAAAAGTAGCAAAAACACTAAGACGAGACACCTGGCAATGAAAGAAACACTGTTTTTAGTAACGACACCGTCTTTAGACAGTGTATCTATCACCTACACTTGTCTGTTTTGATAAAATTTTAGTCTTTTAACTCGACTTCATAATGACTTATTATTTATTTAGTCCAAAAGTGAGAGGACTAACACTTTACTGTATTCATAGGTGTGGGTGTAGGCCATATGCTATATCTTATTAATAATAGCATACACGTACGCTGAGGAAATAATGCAGCTAGTAATAACATTAGAATGAATGATGCTGAATAATAATAATAATAATGAGCATTTAAATATCACTCGAAATCGACCGAAAAAGATTGCCAATAATTTCGTTGCTTTCTGGGCAAATAGTGATTCACTTTGCAGAACCAAAACGAGGTAAAAGTTCGATTCAATAAATATAAACAATAAAAATGCAGCAAAAGCCACTTGCTTGATACAGCTAATATATGTCAATGAAAATAAACTGATAAAGTTTAATGACCATTGTTTTAGAAACCTTATAATTGCTCCAGAGAAATTAAGGAATGCTATACTGAGACATACTAAGACATACCATGTGTTTTTTTCGTAGGTCCTTCTCACTGGTATTGGAACAATTTGGTGTACAAGACATCAGGGGAGCAAGCTGGAAAATGGGTCACGGTAGACACCGGACTGATCATCAATTCGACATACTGGTTATCCGGTGAGCCTAACGGTCGCTCTACGGGAGAATTCTGTATGGTTATGGATTTACAATACAATCTTAGTTGGCTGGACGCTCCGTGCACTGTTATGAAGGCATCTTGTGCTTGCCAGAAGAATAACTAAATATAGTAGGAGAAGATTTTAGCTCAGAGAACCAAAGAAGTTCAAGCTAACCATCAGTGTTGACAGGCAGATAATATTAACGGCACATATTTAAACATTTTAAAACTGCGTGCGCCATGAAATGTAACCCCCAGCTTTGTTTCTGAAAGCTCTAAGCAAACAACTTGTTTTTCATATGTGTGTAAAACTTTATAACATTTCTGGACAATATGCCTGTCCTGTAAAATGAAAGCATTCAACTGTGAAGTATGCTGTATCGTGTTTGGCCAGTGAAAGATATAATATAAAGTAATAATACGAGCAAACTGTCCTTTTACAGAGGTAAAAGCGATTCTCAAATTATAATCGATTAGACAGTAAATGCTCTATTATTCTTGCCATAACATAAATGTTTTATTTTCCGAAATGAAGTATATGTTATCATTACGAAGCAAACCAAAAAAGTATAAAATGTTGAGGCACTAGAGTTGTAGACAGTGGAAGGTAAATTATGGCATAAAGTTCTAAACTAAGCCATTACTTTTGACTTCATATTGTTACCATCGCCATGACTGTTTTTTTTTGTCGTATACAATATTCTGGAGGTAGTGTGTTTTTTGAATGTCGTTCGTGTTTAAGAGTCGTCGATTTGACTCCCTAGTTCCCAAATTTTCAAGTGATAAAGCTTGTCAGTTGTTCTGTGGTGTGCCGGTGGTTCACCAAGAAATTGGAGTCTTCCCCTACGAATATAAGAAACTTATTCCTTTGATTAGACCATTAAACTATCATTTATGACTAATAATTTTTATTATTTGTTCACCGTAGCTTCCTAATCTCACCTTTAATATATTTACGAACGCTGACGAAGGTCAGCCTCTTTGAAAGTCAAAAATCTCATTTATTTATGGTTTTAATATCCTCATTCAGCCATCGAGTCAAGAAATGTGCCGCTTAACAAACGATCAGTGTTATTGTCCGCAAAGTTTTTTTCATAAGTATAGTACACATGTAGCATACAAGCGAGAGATGTGTCAGATAACTGATTATTTGATCCAATTACTGCCTCGTTAGCCTGAAAGTATGCATGTGACATTATTGAAATTAACATTTTGGCGGATAAAACTCACATAAAAGTAGTAGACTTCAAGTTTATTAATTAAAAGATATCTTGTTTCTATTAACTACTCAGTGGTTTTACCTAAACAAAATATTCAATAAAAAGTGATTGCCGAAATGAAAAATGATATTGTGACGCATTTTTTCTTAATGCAGCTTATTAGACTGGTTGAATGATAAGACTGCAAACCATATCTCGTCAGTAGAAAGTAACATATTTTAACGTATTTTAAGACATATTTCGACAACGAATAAAATGCAGCATCCTTTGAGCAGCATATGATGCTGTTTATCAGTTGACAAGACATGCATATTAGCTGATTTTAGGAAAAAACAACATGGATGTTATCGATAAAATCTTGAACTAAATTCCAGTCCAGTTGATAAGAAAAGAAGAACACAGACCTGACACGGACTTGTGAACACGATTAAGTAAATGCGTTTATAATGTTTATAATCTAAAGAAAGTGTACATAAGCATTAAGCGTGAAACAAGCTATTTATTTTTTGTCATCTAGCTAATGCATAACAAGTGTCATTTCCAATATCAGACATGTTTTTTTTTACAAATTGTTCATTAAAATAAATATTTGCCGTAAAGGCACATAAAATGCAAATTGCCCATGACGCCCTCATCATAGTTTACCTTGAAATAGAATCGCATGGAATAATCGAGTTTGGACTTAACTATTAATTGTTACATTAATAAACCATAAGTATAATTGGTTCCATAATCCACCACAGCTATATTATCAATATTTGTTTTGTACATTACTTTCATTAAAATGAAAGAAATGAAGATTAAATGAATCATACTTAAACCTTATATTCAGAACGTGTAATAGATTAGACCTTGGCTGCTCAGATTCAACTTACTGATGAAAAGGACGCTACAATCATTTACATTTCTTCTCTGGTCTCTGGTGATTCAAATATTTATTGTCACATATAATCAAGAATTTTGTATAGTTATTATAATAGAAATAATATTTCTCTATCTTCGAAATACCATGTAGCATTTTAATAACGTCATTACTGTCTTTAATGGCGTCATCATTTATTTCTAAGAATACGTCATCGCTTGGACTTTTTTATTCAAAATGATTTTTGTTCTTTGCTTGCATTTTGGTATATGTTGCCATACTCATAGGATATTGTCGTATATATTGTGGACTGACACTTTTAAGAAGGTAGCTGTTTGTTGCTGTCTTGGTTTTATGTCTTTGTTTTGTCATTTTCGCATTCACTTCTGTGTGAGCTTTGTCTAAATGAAATTCAAATTTTAATGGAGGCAGTAATTCTCAAATGTCATATTTTCTTTTAACATATAATGTCTGTGTACACAGTAAAATAATCGACTGCTATGCTGCTACGCTTTGCTTTTGCCATTGTCAAACGTATTTTTCACTGATAATTTACCTCTCTTCGCATGCAAATATTTCATATTATACGTGAACGTTTTATTATTATTTTTTTTGCTTTGAGAAAAGGATGACGCCAGCATTTGTCACATTTCTTTTTTGATAATAAGCTTGACAACTGAGTGAATTTTAATTTAGCATTCACTTTTCAACTGTTCATAGCAACATGTATCTGAAAGCTATTTTACTTCTAAGTAAACGTTCAAATACGCATTTATTTAAAGATCGTAAATGAAAAGTATGTACAAATTATCCAAAGACTGTAATTCATTTTATCCCTAGCGCTGCAATTAGCCTGTGTAACAAACAAAACAAGCTTCAATGAAGATTCACAAAAACACCTTCTAAAGGTTCTAAATGCTGGCTCATCTGTTTCCGTCAAATAAAATAAAACTATAATATATATTTTACCAGTCTCATCTATCATTAAATAACTTTACATGTTAATTGTCAAACTTCATAATATTACTATCTGAGTGCTTAATAATATCTCAGTTACTTAGCCGCCCCAAACAGGGTCATTATTAATGCTCCATTTTTTAACAATTGTCATCATTTTAACCAATATTATTGAAACTTATTTATTCATTCAACAGCAAAAGTAGCTTTTAAATGTCACATAAAATGTAAAAGTTTATTCTTTATAGTAGTCATTAATGTTTTATGTAATACAAAACTTCGAAACTTATGAAATGTAATACAACATTTTGAAACTTAGCCTACAAAATAAATTTTGCATCAGAAAAGTTTGAGATGTCCCATGTGAACGCCGCATATATTATATCTCGACAAAGGAACAAACAAGTACAATGTTAACATTACAAAATACCGAGACTGGACGTTAGCGCCAATGGGGTGCTATCAACGAATTCAGTTCAAACCTCGCATTTCCTGAAGGCCTTTGTCCAAAGTATTGTGCATACAATAAAATAAGACAAATTACTATTAACATAAATGTGTTGTGCGTTTGTGTGCATTATTATGCGTAATACGATCCCAAGACGTCACATCCATCCATCCATCCATCCATCCATCCATCCATCCATCCATCCATCCATCCATCCATCCATCCATGCATGCACGCACGCATGCACACACGCACGCACGCACCGCACGCATGCATGCATACATGCATACATACATAATTACATAATTACATAATTACATAATTACATAATTACATACATAATTACATACACATGCATACATACCTGCATAAATACATGCATACATGAATACTCTTGCTGAAAATGTATACATGTGTTAACCAACAGAGGTAGTTCTATTACGTCGTTAAAGGTTTTTGGTTAACACAGACAAACATTGAACAATCATATGCATGAACAGCAGTTATACCAATAATGCACAAGATGAAGTAATGAATAAAAGAAATACAAAGGCGATATAAATGAAAACAATAACAACACTAAAAATGAATGTAAAGATATGTTGAATAATACAATACCTGGGTCCTAATCTTAATAATTTTCAGCGAACTGTTGTTTTTATCAACACAGCAGTCAAAATTATTGTCTGACCTTGATATTCAAAAACCACTGTCAACATTATTATCAACCATAAATTTTCCTTCAGATCAGATCTTGAAAACAGGCTGTTATAATATTGCTATTGTAAAAAAATGTCATCTAATCACTTGGGTCCCGGGAAATAGGTTTTGTTTACTTTTATTCGATCAATCATTGATGGTGGTAAAAAACCTTTTAAATTCCATTTTACTGAAAAAGGGAACACTTGGCTGTAGTTTAGCGCCACAATGGGTCAAACAATGTGAAATGATAAATGGAAAGCCTGCTATTCAATTATTGAAAAGGACCTACCTTCAACTTATTAATCAATACTTGTTTTCATTAAAATCAATTTTCCGTGTAGTTTAAACATTGTTTGTCAAGTCCATTTTCATAAACAGGTTTGTAAACTCAGGGTAAGAGTGATTTGCTTTATGAGACTGTGAGCACTTGTCACAAAGTGGAATGGACACTGAAAAAAGCAGTAGCACATAGACCTATTGCGTTGTTGTAATGTAGAGCTAACCGTTGTATTGTTGATACATGTCTTGCATTGATTAACTTACGAACATCACCTTAGATTTACAAAGGGGGAACAAAGTTAGATCTATCAGTTTATTTAAGCGCAAACCTTCACTATCATACCAAAGGAAATGTTCTTAATCATAACTACGTATGTTAGCTTGATTATATGCTTTGCCGGCGGTTTGGAATCATTTACTAGTTCGATATATCAGGCATCGTCGGACAGAACTTGTGATACTGTGAAGACTTCCGGTCAGGCCAGGAGTTTGGTGGATTGTATGATTAGGTGTTCGGGTGACCAAAAGGTTTGTTACAGCAAGAAGGCGAGGAACTGCACCTGTTGTTCTTCCGCCACTACAGGAAGGTGTCACTGTCTTGACAGAAGAATCAGCATGCTTTCAGCGTTACAGTAAATTTAGTTTCTCATTGATAATTTACGAAATTATGAAACAATTATGTAAAGTTGATTGTCTCCTGTTTAGAGGAACTTGCTCAATATTATTGTTTGTATTCTCCACGTTGTCTCATAGCGGTGACCTGTTTAATCAAATCTAAAATTAAACTGTTTATTTTTAGCACAAATAGGATTTTCAACAGCAACTACTGTGTAAAATTAAAGCATTAATGTTTCTTTTGTAAAAGGCGGAAATTACCGTCATGATAATGGAAAAAAAGCCATAATATTTTCAACAATGATTACGAATGTTTTGCATTTTGAAGAATACTAACTTTTTTTTCTTGTGTCCTATTAGTATGCCCTATTGTGATATATAGTCATTGAGTGCCAGTGAAATTTGAAATGCCATTTGAATTTTATGCAACAAGAAGATAGTCTCCCAAAAATGACGTCATGTCTGCAAAATAATGTCAGTTCTAATATCTATCCGACATCATGGATTTAGCGAAATCTTTCCAAACGGCTACTTTGGGGTCAGAAAAATGAAATAAAGAATCCGAGTATGGTCAAAATAATCGGATTAGACCTTTTATTAAAAGCACTGCTAAGATTATTTGTATGGCCGAATAAATATCCATACCATTAATTATCTAAATATACTTTAAAGAGAGAAACAAGTTTTTTATCAAAGTCATGTTATTTCATCGAACTGCTATATATGTTTGAATGCTATAATTAAATATATTAGAACGCAAATAAAACAACAAAGAACACAATTTACACGTATTAGTGATTATTATTTTAAACTTGATACGAGACGAAACAAAAATTACTTTGGCTTTTTACAGGACCATGCCCGCCAGGTTGGATCATCGTTCAAGATTCATGTGTTTTCACGTGCTCATTTCCAGCGAGCTTCTCGGATTGCCAGGTATGGAAATTAAACTATGAGATATTTATTTTGTTTGATAATAGCAATTTTGGCATTGAGAAACATTACATATATAATCATGACAACATTGAAAGTGTTAAAACCCCAGGATATATGTCTTTCTAAGATCTTTTGCGAACATGCTTCTTTCCTCTGTAAACCACTATTAAAAGGACATGTCTAAATTGGGATTTTATTTATATTTTGTTCATTGAAATTAATTGGGTTGTTTGGTATTGTGTTGATATGAACATTTTCTATCGTTAGACTTATAATTGTTAAGTGTGATATGAATTATATTTCTGAAATTTGTTGTATATACAGTTTCTGCATTTAATTTTAGAAATAACTATAGTATTACATTTTATGACATAATAACAAACTAAGTAATACGTACATGTTTACGTGTCGCTGTTGTTGGCTCACTCTAATAGGAAAACAACAACAATATATATATCAAATTGGTTTTATTGACGCAATAAATACAATATAACACACCTGACGCGGACACCCGTAGCCGAATGGATTGATTCCCTCACTTGGTTATATTTCTTTTACCCTTCGTCGTATCGCAGCAGTGGATTGACGTCTTAGTCAGGGCGTAAAATTCGAGTTGGAAGTTCTTCCAGTAGACTTGTGGTGCGCCATTTGTTCTATCTACACACTGGCAAAGGGGTTTCAACTATTTCTAAATGTTTTTGAAAAAAAAATCAAGACATACAGCATCTGATTTTGTTCTATACTTCTTTATTATGTCAGGAAATATGTGCCGGATCGAACGCTAAAGTCCTGGAGGTTGTCAATGAAGATGAATCCGATGCAATTATGACGTATCTGCTTGGAAATCCAGGTTTTTCTAACTAAACCGAGTCATTTCTTTATATAAGTCTATTTTCTTAGTTTTGTATGTCTTTATTATCTTCCTTCCTCTTCCTTTGTGAACGTTTCGTCTGTGATTTCTTTTTGAAATTTAAGTGCTTCGCTATTTACTTTACCATTCTATTTATATTTGTGTAGTCATCTCATATTAGTATCATACCCCTTTTTATTTCATATCTTTTATTTTCATCCTTGTATTCAACGTTCTTATTAGGCTTTCTTTTTAGTTTTATAAATATCAGTGCTCAAATAGTTCTTTTGTTTTCTTACTTTTCAGATTAAGTATTGCTATGGCATATTGTTGACTATTGAAAAAACAACATTTATTCGTTTTTTATATTTTTAAACAATTGTCTAACAAAATTTTATGCCCACTTTGAATTGAACGCCCCATAATTTGCACCAATTACGGCATACAGTTATTTGTTTTATTCATACACAAGTACTATAAACAGCTTAGAAATCGATTATTATTTAAATTCATTCCATATGGTAAATAGGTTTAGTAAATGCAAATAAATTCTTAACCAATCTCTTATGTTAATCTGTATTAAAACTACGTGAAATCTAACTCATTTAATAAAATTAATAATCATAATGTCCATAATATGTGATATGTTTTAAAGGTCCACAAGACTTGTATTGGAACGGTTTGGTATACGAGACAACTGGATTGCTAGCTGGCAACTGGGTCACTGCCTATACCGGACAACCAATTACTTGGAGATACTGGGCTTCTGGAGAGCCGAACGGCCTTTCTTTCAATGAGTTATGCATATTGATGGTTTTATCAAATAATTGTAAATGGTTCGATGCCCCATGTAGTATGATGGCATCGTGCGTTTGTCAAAAGAGAACCTGATAAAGTTAACTTGTGCTAGAACTTTAAAATAGCATTTAAACAAGATTTTCGCTTTATATTTATCAAAAGCATGCAACAACAATAAAAGAAAACAGCACATATATCACTTTTTCTTTTGCAAAATTTGAGGTAGAAATGTTTTGTCACGACTGAGATATCCCTGAATATTTTTCTCAGAATTTTATTTTGAACTCATATTCAAAATATTCGGCATGTCCCGCCGAAAGGTAGATGAAACGCGTATAAATGGGATGATTTACATACGTCTCTCACCATATACGGTACCTGGGGCAGATTATAGATTTAACTTTCGAGTTGAATTTGAAACTGAACATTACTTTTTTCAAAAGTTACGTTCGCGGAAGAAGCTTGCTTCAAAATCCTCAATATATGATTATTTTCGTAAGTATACATGTATATCATTTGTTACATATAATATACATGAAATTACCCTTAAGAAATCTCAAAACGGTGAGATTTGATTGTTAATTTCTTTAATTATACTTACTAGATTATTTTCTTAGAAATTGGATATGTGTGTATATGATGTGTATCTAGACCGTCCAAAATAAGCGACTTTTGAAATTTAATTCAAATTTAAATATGATTCAGAAATTTTAGAGGTTTCTAGTCGGCGCCCTCTCCAAAATCTGCATCTGGTAAACACCATTGTCTCATTGGTAATTCCGGAGCTCTTGCCTGTTGTGAGACGACATCGTTATTAGTTTCGAAATATTTTAAATATAACTATGTCATTTTAATTACTTTGTGGAAATTTTAACAAAAATTCGTCTCAGTAAAATGAAAATACAAATACAGGAACAGTTGAACATAAAAAACATATTCACATTTCCATCTTTTTATTTTGTAGTATTTCTGTAATTGTCTTTTGCAAAGCACGGAACCTGCGTGTACACAGTGAACCATTTACGATCATGACCATATCTGAAAATGCCGGTTGTCTCCGTAGATCACCTGTCTAACCGATAATGTAAAAGATATGTTGACAATCTACAACTCAAGACCAAAATGTTGTTTTTTTTCTTCCCATAATTCCAAACATCAGAGAAAATGCAAGCATTATGTCCTATAAGTCCAGTTATCAAGCCCTAAGTTTCGGAATATGACTAACCTGCGTATGTTGTCCATCATTAAACGCGCTTTGCTAACATTCCTCAAGATAATGCGGACAAATGCTGGCGTAATCCTTGATTCAAAGCAAAAATAAAACAAATGTTCACGTATAATATAAAATATCTTCACGCGAAGAGAGGTAATTCATCAATGAAACATACGATTAGCAATGACACAAACAAAGCGTAGCAACACAGCAGTCGATTATTTCGTGTGTACATACGAGACATTATATGTGAAAGAAAAACTATGACCTTTGAGAATAACAAAAATTCAACTTTCATTAAGACAAAGCTCACACAGAAGTGTATGCAAAAAGTGACTATATAATTAGGTGAGACATTAAATGAAGACAAAAACAAGCAGCTACCTACTTAAAAGTTTCAGTCTACAATAAGGAAATATGACAAGGTCCTTTGAGTATTAAAACATAAACCAAAGTTTGAAAAGGCACAGTACAAACTAGCTATTAACATGCAAGTCAAATGCAGAAGCAAAAACAAAAATGTGATGAGTCATCTAATAAAAAGAGCAAACCCAAAAGTTACTGCCTTAGAACGGTCAGTCTGCAAAAGTGACTGACTGGTGTGCTTAAACTGGTATTACAAAGCTCTAGCCCCGACTTACAGAGGGCCTTTTCAAATGCAAATAATGAAAAAAATATACAATCTATTCGACTATAAATATGTCTTAATACTGACGACATTGAATAAATGACCAGAAAAGAAGTGTAAATAGCTGTAGAATCATGTTCCTGTGTAGACAGACCTGAGGAAATCGACCGACTAGGGTGCTTCAACTTGATTTATAGAGCGTCCCAAACTTGAACTTCTTAAAGACAAGAGACAAACTATATAAATATCCAATTTAACGATAATGCTTACTGATTATTACTCAAGAGGTTAGAGCTCTGTAAAACCGGTTTAAGCACCCCAGTCGGTCCATATTGCTGACTGACCGTTCCAAAGCGGTAACTGTCGGGTTTGCTCTTTTCGATTAATGACTCATCACAAATTTGTTCTTACTTTTCGTTTGGCTTGCATGTGAAATACCTTTGTTATTTGCCTTTTCGGAGTTTGGTATATTTTGCAATGATCATAGGACTTTGTGATGTATTCTTATTAAGAAACAACAACAAAGAACTACGATAACTATGTATAAAGTAAACAGTCTATTACCTGCATTCAAGGGAATAGAAAGTGGGCAGGAATTCTTTATCATACATGTCCTTAACTTTCTTAATGTGTTCTCTAATGCTGATACATTATTTATAAGGTAATCATTTATTTTTATGTAAACTGTGCATTGTTTCTCTAAATACAAACAAGACTGAGGTCGTACATTAGCCACAGCATTGTTATCAGTGGACAACAACAAAGCGATTTGAATGGTTTCCAAATTTCACAAAGTGCTAATCGTAAATCTGATGACGTGTTCAGCTGAAGAACAAGTTTGCCACAATAATTAAACCTAAAGAATCAATACAATCCATTAGAGAAACAAAATGCACCAAGTTATCTGATCGGACTAAGCGGTTTGGAAATAGGCCAGACCTAAACTATCTACAAAGGTTATTCAGTTATTAGTAGATGACGTTATAACTAAACTTCAAGTAACAATGGTTCGTTTCCAGTTATAAGCAGAAATGTAACTATTCATTGAAAAGGCCTGTGGATAGACACATTGAATAAGAATCCCATCCATTGCGTAAATAAACCACTCCTCCCGGTTTCTCTGCATGTTGTCCATAGATAATTCAGCACGTATTCTCCGTATATTTAACATACTTTTAAGACATATATTTATCCCACTTTTAACGTTACTTTGCGTTAAACAGCGTGATAACCGTGTTTTTCTGCATTTTTAGATTTATACGAATATCATTTATGGCTTGAATCTGGTTTGTCGTAAACTTATTTTTAAAACAGTGAAAGCAAACATTTAATTAGCACAATGAGCAGCGCATTTGACAAGCCTTCACGTGAATGGCGACCATGACATAACCTTAATCACTTGTCATTGGGACCGATAAAACATCGTAAAATGGTACGTGTATTTTGATGTAAAAATTAACAAACGTTGAAGGGTAGTAGGGTAGTTCAACTGCGACTTATTATTCTTTGAATTGTATCAGACTACTTCACCTTATGTCTGGCTTTTAGTTGCATCGGCCTGGATGTCAGGAGTATGAAAAGGAAAACAGAGTAATTGTAAAATCGACAAAAACACAGAGACGAGACATAACGCAAAAAAATAACAAAAAATAAGAAAAAAACACACAAAACAACAACAACAACAACAACAATTTTTACATTGGGACGGTGAGTCGGTAAAAGAACCGACTGGGGTGATTAAACCTGGTTTAAGCCCTCCATCTTAACTCTTTCTGGAGGTCATTCTCTTAAACAAACAGTTTAAATATAAAAATCTCATATCTCGTATCAAAGTGAGTTAAATAAGAGCAAGCACCTGCATCGTGAGTTAAAACTGATAAAAGGAACCATTATGCAGACAAAATAATTTTAGTAAATCATCAACATAAGTATGATAAAGACAGAAAATAAAAGCATCGGCAACCTAAAATTATCAAACAAAATATTAGTTTAAAAAAAGAAAACCACCAGCGATGACATATTATAAGAATAATTTAACGACAGCATACGATAAAAATGACGTCATACACCAGATGTGTCAAAATGTTGAAAAAAAAACCAAACACGCGAAGGCAACCATACATTTAAGAAGACAATTAAAACCAACAAACGAAATGAAGTATTGTGAAAATATAATTGTTAGTGAAATTCAGTTTTTATGTTATAAAAAGCCGAGGATTATCCGCATTGGCATACTTTTAAACCTCGGATATTCAAACTCGAGTTGTGCGAAGCCGAGGCATTATTCGAAGTCATTAGTCGGTGGCGATTTTTTCGCTATATACTTTTATGTTAAATACTCCGATTATTCATCTGCATTAAATCCTTGTTTTGGCATTGTTCTCAGTCAGTTTTCGTCCTCTATGTACAGTTTTAATGATATCTTCACATATCTTATACTAAGCCCGATTGCGTCTACAATTAAGTATTGTCACTAGTCAAACTGTTAAGGGAGGTTACTCCAGTAACATCGATGTCAGGTTTCGTTAATTGTTTGGTTGAAGTTGTTAAGTGGGTATGACGTATTGATAATCTTGACGATCAGTTAGGATGTTTAATCCACTAAGCAGAGAAATAATCTATTTTGAGATTGATTTTTATTCACTTTGTTTCACAGCGGTATCACAAACTCTCAGGGTGGGAAGGTATAAATGCTGACCGAGATCACCGCCACCTCAATTAAGAAATGGCAAGCATAGCATGTGAAATCTTAGCTTAGCAATCTGAAGAAGGGTATAGCGATTGGGGGGTACGCAGGTCAGCTACAGATTGAGAGAATTTAACCATTATGTAAAGTATTTTGCAGTTTGTTGACGATGATGGCATGTTCACGTCTATTCGGAAATGCTTTATAAATACATACATAAATGTTGATTTGTAATTATTTTGTGACGAAAAACACAAAGAAAACCTGACATGAATAGCTTTTATTCATCCCTTTTCCAACATTTAACATACCGTATATTTTACTGCATTATGGAATATGCAATGTTCCTTGCACATTACGACAGACAATGACTCTTAAAGCAATTTGGATTATTCCAACCCATGCATTTATCGAAGTAATTCGGCAGTCCCGACGACATCGAATAATCAAATTAACTGTATTATATTATATATACTTACTTTTATAAGTCAAACTAAACCTTCTGTTCAGTCTTACTTAAAGGCAAGGAGACTGCTCAATTTGTCTCAGCTATATAGGTCACGACTGGAGACATGAATAGACGGAAATCCAGCAGTGACTTCCAAGTATGGCTGTAAGTTTCCCTTTCGTGTAGCCGAAGCGCTGATTTTGTTTGTCATAGTATAAAGATACGAATACTTAATATTTCCTTGTTGGGGCCAACGCTAATCGGATGAACTGAGGTAATGAGGAAATAGAATGCCCGGTATACATGTATATTGTATTGAAATAGTTAATTGTTCAAAATAGTTGAGTCAGACAATTAAAATAATTAAAATAAATTAAATCAAGTTTTCTTAAATATATAAGCTAACGTTCGATACAAAAAGTTACTCCAAACGATATGAAGTTGTTGTTTTCTTAGGGTCAAAAATGTTATACTTTATCACAATACATAAATGAGTATTTTCATAAAATTTACCATTTATTTAAAATCATCCAGCAGACACATATCCTTATGGCAATGATTTTATAAAGTAGTGCATACTTTGTACATATGCACATGTAACAACTTGATCTGTAATGACCACTTATGTTTATATGTCTGTTTTAAGGCCAGTAAATGTCAGTATAGTCATTTAATATTTGATTCTTACATTTTTTGATATATCGACTCTCAATACATTGATATATAAAGTATCTATATATTGGCAGTAAAGTATTTTCGATGCGAAGTCTAATAAGTTTGTTAAGAACAGCACAGACATATTTTACTCTCACGGGGATTTTTCCGAAGGATTGCATCAATGCAACGATGTGTAAAATCAATGGTTATCTCTGGGTCCACTAAACGGCGTTGTTGTAGTCATTGGAGATACGTAGTCGAGTAATAGCCATTAATGTTTTAGGACATATTTGAATTGATGTCAGTTCTTTTTTCATTTATTAACATTTACATACTCATTGCATACGATTAAAGTTAATATAGATGAAACTTTTTTCAAAACTCTTCTGAAACTACGGTTATACAAACGTAAGTGTTCTCAAAATACTTTCTCAAAATACTTTGTTTATATCATCGGAATGCTACTTTTTACACTTTTGGAACCGGCTAATTATGTAGACGTGTTCGGTTATTTCAGTCAGATATGAGGATACTTGCTATGTCCGGTAATCAAAGAAAAGAAGTCGTTCACTATAAGCTTCGACAAAGTGAACACGCTTAATTTATCAATAATGAGACCGTTTAATTACAGACTGGGTATTTAATGCCACTCTTAGTCATAAATTTGCACCGAAAATCACGATTACCTGCCCCTGACAGTGGTGTTAAGTTCCATCTACGTGTAAAACAGTCTGTTCAGCCATTCCGGAAAAAAGGTTACGGACATACTTCAAAATGTTTTTGCAATTTGTCAGGTATTTCTCCTATTTGGCTGAATCTACCGGAAATTAAAAGATAATTGTTTGTATGTCAATTTAAGTGCAATAAAACAAACAACAACAATAAATTAAATTAGTATTACATGCCATCTAAACAAGACGGTTCAGTTGCTTGCATATTTTGTCACATATGCAAAAAAAGGTTTATTGATTAGTAGGCATTTGATTTGATCACTTAATCGTTTTAGTCGTAATATATGTGCTTTTTAAATTATATATATATATTATATATATATATATATAATATATATATAATATATATATTATATATATATATATATAATATATATCAGCTCATATAATACAAGGCAAATTAATAATAATAATAATCTTTTTTGACATCTTTACTTGTACAACACAAAACAATTTTCAAGTCACTCTGGTAATGGCAGTTTATGGTCATGGTTCTCGTCCCCATCATGCTAAGCAACTGTCAAAACAGGTACACCGGACAAATAGTCGTTAAGGGCGACCGAAGACAGCCATCCGTAATATAGACCCTAACATTCAAGCGTATTCCCAACTAGGTCGCCCAACTAGGCTGAAACTGTACGCTTCACTATGCCCCAATAGACTGAAACTGCATGCCAAACTAGGCTGAAACTGTATGCCCAACTAGGCTAAGACTGAAAGTTCAAATAGTCTGAAACTGCATGTCCAACTAGGCTGAAACTGTATGCCCAACTAGGCTAAAACTGAAAGTTCAAATAGTCTGAAACTGCATGTCCAACTATGCTGAAACTGTACGTCCCAATAGGCTTAAATATATATGCCCCGATAGTCTGAAATTCCTGCCCCATAGAGAGTCTGAAACTGTATGCCCTATTAGGCTAAAAATGTATGCTGAAATACTCGTAGTCTGAAAATGCATGCCCTACAAGGCTAAAATTGTATGCTCATATATTCTGAGACTGTATGCCACAAAAGGCTCAGATATATTTACAGAAAAGGCTAAATTCTAAACCAATATCAGTATGTACCTAGACAAAACTGCTGGTTAGTAAAACTAAAAATAAAAATACCTTCTGACGAATAGGACAGATTCATGATGGCCGGCACAGAGGGATCGATTCCCAACACCTACTCACTCATTACTCTAGCTTATGACAACTGCTCACTCCTGATTGTCAGTGCATGTGCCCCGGTTCCTCTTGCCCGTCATGGGTCTCCACGACTATCTCTGCCTTGTCCAGACTATGGCTCAGTCCAGTCCTCGCCATCCCCGACACTTGGCTCATAACGGACTTGTTTATTTCTCGGCATAATTGAACACAAACAAATTATTCTTAATTAATTATTTAACATCAAACATACAATACGACCGAAGCAATGCTACATTTAAACTTTGCCTAAAGGAAATAAATAAAAACAAAACAAAAATTTAACCGAGAGCAAAATAATTCAAATTCCCAATTTACAAAAATACACAACCATTGCAGCGACTGAAAAAATAAGTAAATAGTTTACCGCGATTAAATTCACATAAGAAAAGAAACGGACGCTCAACACTACTTCCCTCCCCCACAATAATAGACAACAAAACCTCGTGTATGCCAACTACGTATCCATTCAATATTTTGCTCAATTTAAACCATCAACGCAATTCAAGTTGGAATCAATGAAAGTAAATACCGATGCAACCTTTCAGCGATATATCAGCAATTTAAAACAACTTTTAACTAATAAATTTACACATTTACAATTCTTAAGACAAAATGATTTTCGCTTGCAAACCTACAAATGCTGGACGGAAAAGTATCTTAGGCGGTGCATACATAGACTGTATCCTATGCCATACATATACCATACATATACTTATCAGCTATGTCTTGACAAAAAATGTACTGCAATAATTCGACCTCCAATAACGGCGGTTATCTTTAGCGCTAACCGCTATATTGTATAACATTTGTTCATCTTTTTCACACTTAAAGATCCTAAATTTTATCGATCGTTGAATAAGCTGAAGAACTAATTTTAAACCACATACTATTTTAAACTTGTATGGATACGGTAACAAAATATGCCTCTAAGGGCTATTATGACTGAACAAGTGATTACAATGCTTACCGGTACCTTTTCCTATTTATCTTTTAGCAAGATTTCAGCGTACACAAAAGTATTTAGAAACAAATGTCTGTTTCAAAACTGTTTCATAATAATATATTTAAAATGTTCTACGTTCACCCATGGCTTCATCTGACAAAATACATATGATATCGACTGGGATACTTTAAAGTATCGGATTAAGATAAACACACATGCAATGTTTATGTTACTCTAAATGATTACATTATCGATATTAAATTCTACAAGCAAAAAAGAAATTATCTAGATTAAGAGACAATGCAATGTCGCCCTTTTTTTTGCCTGTTGTTATTGACCTGTTAAGATCCTACACTTTTGTATTGTTAAGTTCCATAGCTTCAAATGCATCTAGATATTTTGTTATATTGTTCTCCTTTCTTTTTGATTGTTCCATTACCAAATGTTATTTCTTCAAGAAATCTAACTTCACTGCCAGACATAATGCATTTTATTTTGGTGGGCATCTAAAAGCTGCTACTAGACAACACAGACTTGCATTACAATAAAAATTTCTTCTGACAAATATGCTCTAATTTTGCGTATCAATGTTCTCATGAACCTTTATGTGTAACTATTGCATTTTGGTATTTCGTGTGCTTGGCCAGTATTCATCAACTATTCATAAGTAAGATTTGCTCAAGTCATGGATTACAATACAATACAATAATATCTTCATTTTGTATTAAGGTGTAAATAGCTAAATGTCCATATTTTTTGCATTACACTTTAACTTTGTTACTTTGAGCTTAAACCACATTGAAACTTCATAAATATCCTAACGTTTTGTTGGTTTTTGTTGTAACTTATTCTTAAATCATGACTTAGGCTTAAGATAGGTTGGTAAATACGGACCTTAGTTCACGTCCTTATAATCCCAAGATCATTGCAAAGTTCGTTGAAAAAATGCTTTCATTATAAATGCCTTTTGTCCGTGAATTGAAATAAGGCAACCAAAATGTGTGCAATTGCTTAATTCAATAAAGCAATTGTAGTTGTTTCTCCTGCTGGATCTGATATGTGAAGTTTTCTACACACTGTGAAAAATGACCCGTAACAACGTCTATATATACTATCCCTTTCTTTGTTTATGGAACTGCACCCATTATGTCTATTGAATACTCTTCAGATTGTGTACCCCTGGTGTTTAAACGTATGTATAATAGATTTAATATAGACTTGACCCTCGAAATATTCTAATATTTTAAAACTAATAATGGCTCTGAAGAGAAATGTTGTAAATCTACAGTGTAACATGTTATTAGAAAACGTTTAGCGTGCACATATAAAATAGAATTGAGTTTTAATTGTAATGATAGGCAGAAATGAATCAGATTTTTAATTTTATCCCACCGTCTCTGTAAATATCAGTTGATATAACCCGTGTGATAAAGATGAGCTTTATCAACCGATAGTCGCGCACCTGCTCTAAGCCGGACTACTTTTTTGACGAATGTTTAAGAGAACGAAACTCATTTATCGCGTAATTATGCTTGTGGCAAAGGATGAGCGAGGTCTCGATCTCTGTCCTGCAGGATTGAAAATTGAAGTAGCCACGTCTTAACTGACTGAGCTAACCGGACACTTCTCCACGCTCGGACACTTCTCGACAAGTGTCGAGAAGTTCTATTTTACTTTGACCAACAATTTGTAAAAAAAAAAAATATATATACATAAAATATATAAGCTTTATAAATAAAAATGTACAAATTTCCAACATTTCATAAACTAACAAATATGAAACAAAATGTAATACAGGCACGTGATTAAACTGTTAAGGAGTAGCAAGAGAAACAATCTAAATACGAATTTTCCAACAGATATTTTTGTAGTCTGCAACAATTAACACAGCTGTCAAAATGTCAGATTATGTGAGTCCGTGTTGTTTTGATGTTATTTGGTGTGAACTGAAAGAAGTTGATAAAGAATCATGTGAAAACCAAAGCAGTGTTGTAGAGATGAGCTACGAGGATTTCGAAGCAAAATATGGCTTTAATCCCAACATTTTTGAAAAGGAAATTGAAGTTGATTCCTCGACTGTCTCAGAAAGCAGCAATTAGCTGCCTAATCTGAGGACAGACTCTGATGAGCAAATGTCGCTATTCGATCAACATTCAAATTGTTTAGACAGATCTAGATCCTTAGTCGAACCAAATACAGCTGACTGCGCGGATCTGGACAAATGTGGTAGTAAATCACAGTTTCTAGACATAAACATGGACAATGTGTACGAATTCATTGAGCAACAGGAGAATAAGAACACTCGCCGCAAAACAGTTTCCGACTTGAACAAGTTTACTCAATTTCTGGCAACAAAGGGTGAATACAAGCCTATTCATCGTATCGATGTTAGTATCTTGGATGAGTACATCTCCAACTTCCTCCTGTCGATTAGGAAATCTGACGGTAGTGACTATGAGCCTTCCAGCCTTCGTGGCATCATCAGCAGCCTTGGTCGCCATTTAAAGCGGCATTGGTACCCACACCTGATAATGGCAATGACAAGTCCATATTTCACACTGACCAGGGAAACATTCTCAGCAAAAAATAAAATGTCTTAAAAAAACAGGTATGTTATATCTTTTAGTAATTTTATTTATTTAAACCTAGTAAAGCTTAATTTTCCTTTTTCAGCATGCAAAAACTTTTACACTTATGCTTTGTTAAAGGTCAACAGTTAAGAACAGATGTTAAAAAAATACAAAAAAGAAGCTCACAAATATGTATCAATGTAAATTTATTATGTTTAAACACATTAACAAATGTTTTTTCCCCATTTTGTTTAGCCAAATTATGATGATTTAAAACTGTGTTTGTCTAACACACAATCCTGACAACGGAGATTCCAAGATTAATTTATTTTGTTTGTTCGTTTATTGGGTTTAGCGTCCCACCAATAGTATTTCAGTTATCTAGAGACGGTGTCCGCTTAAAGCAGATATAGTGCTGCCTCTACTGTGTATAGCATGCCATGAACACCTGGCATGATACCACACCCAGTCACATTATCCTGACCACGGGCCAACCAGTCGTGGAACTACCCTTATATTTGCTTGAGCGTTAGCAAGGGAGCTATACCACTACCATTTTAAACGACCTTTGGTATGTCGCGATCCAGGATCGAACTCAGGGCCTCCTGTACCTGGAGCCATTAATTTATTTTATTCAATATAACAAATGCATAATTTTCCTAGGGTCAAGGCAACAGACCAAAAGAAGCTGAGCCATTGACTGACGATGATGTAAAGCTAATGTGGGAGAAGTCTATCTTAGGTCCCGAAACACCTAAGTCCCTCCTCAACACTATCTGGCTAAACAGTTGCCTACATTTTGGAATTAGAGGCACAACAGAGCAGTACAACTTAAGGTTGATACTATTCTTTGTCATAGCCGACGATCCAAATTGTTCCAGCTTTTGTCTTCCAAATACACACACCAACACACCACGTCCGATCCCAACATTTCTCCAAAATTCGCAAGTCACCCTGTCATAAACACAACTATCTTCGCAATTTTATGGCGCTATATTCAATGTTCAGAATTTCAATGTCATCAACAACTAAATTCCATTGACAAACTGTTTCTTAAAACCACAAACACACACAAACATCGAATGTAATTCACGTTGCTTCCTGCCATGTGCGATGCAAATTTAATGTTACACTCCCTTGACATTACACACTACTTAACACGAGGGTGTGATTTTTATTGTTGTTATTTTCAAACCATTATTTTAAATATCGTAATCAATAAAATTACAATCTTATGTATAGTGAAAATAAAATAAAAGGCATAACCTGTTTGTTGGCTTACTTTTGAATTTAAAATAGAACTATTTCTTTTGGCCGAATTACACTATGTACGCGCATGAATTTCGTGTATTGCATTGGAATGTCAGATCATTTAGCCGTGTGTAGTAGCGGTAAATTTAAATGTTTCCTTTTGATGGTTAAAAAATTATTGATGGTGGCATAAAAAGAATACCAGGTTAGTGTTGATATAGATAAATGTTATCATGCTCGGCCCGAAAATCAGAAAGCACCCGGCAGAGCCTCCTGCTTTCTGATTTTCTTAGCCTCGCATGATAACATTTATCTATATCAACACTAACCTGGTATTCTCTATATCTGAAATGTTGGAAAATGGTAACAAAAACAAAATAACTACAATTCATGAATTTGACTGTTGACAAATGAATTCTAATGTTACACAAAGAAAGACTAGTGTAGATTTAAACTGGTGATGACACAAAATGTGATTACGCCATACCATCATTAATGGCAGCCTCCAATATGCATCCAAATATAGATATAATCTGCAATGTAATCTGCAAATAATTAATGCGTAACAGTGTAATACGTACAAGAGTTGCATATTGATGATAATCGGTAAGTTTTATGTTTTAAAATTTTAAGACGTGTTTCCACTTTCATGTGAGCATTCTAATAAAAGTGACAACGGAGATTGTATCTAAGAAACAGGAACATTCTTCTATTTACCTCAGAAATATATACATATTGTGTCTTATTTTTTGTTAACGTGAACAAAGAAGGCAATACCTAGTTGGTCTAAAAATAATTGTAGCGACATCTTGACATTATTTTCTTTCCGAACACACATTTCCCGTTTGGCAGTTACATTTCAATAACGAATACGTTTAAAAAGCATGTATTAAATTGTTTTCATTATTTACAACGACAGGGCTCTCTGATTTCATTTCAGAATAGACGCTTTTTATGTGTGTTGACGCTAAGTGAAAAGAATTAAAGTAGTTATAGAATTTCAAAAAGAGCATACAAATTAACTTGGCAATAGCTTATTGTATGTTCGATTGGCCAGCTTTACTAATACCCACGATGACATTACACCTTTAAAACTAGCTTTAATTTGTTTAATAGAAAACCCAATCTATAAATTATAAGTGACCTGTGAATATGAATTACTTCTGCCATTGACTTTTAACTTTGTATAGATTACGCCTAACAAAAAACTACAGAAATGATTTATCATTCATCGTTTGATCCTTTGTCCTCTGAGTGTGTAAACAATCCTTGGTTATTACATACACAGGTATGTACATTACATTCCTTTGTGTTTACAAAAATCCTGATGGATATAGATAACATGGTAGCAAAGTCAGTTGTTGTCTTCTCCCGTTACTGCGGTCCCCGGGATAAACTTCGCCATTGCGTTTACATACACATTCATTGCATGTCATTTTATAAACAGAATCTATTACATATTTTAGCACCCACATGTGTACACGTTTTAGATTGAAGTAAAAAGGAATATAATCAACATTCTACATTGATATATGACAATATTTTGCAGTTTTCTTTTCCATTTCTTATTTGAAGTAGACGTTCTTTAAAAGGGAAATAATATTCATGTTTTTATTTACCCTTCTTAATAATGAGAGTTGTAATCAAATTCCCGTGCATTTTAGCGTTCATTTAAAAGTTCAAAGAGAAACATTTAATAGTTACTTTTTTCCCTTTTATTTTGTAATAACATACACATAGCCAATAAATAAATAAGTTACTTTTCAATTGTAACACTTGAAATGTTATTTTCTCAATACGGTTGTTTTCCAAAACTGTTTAAATTTTGTTCTATTAGCTTTATTAGGTGCATATATATATATTAAATAACCAAAGTCTATTCTTCGAACCAATTTTATCGACAGCACAAATAGGTCGCCATTTAAGAAAAAGAATGCAATTACAATAAATTTGTTTTGTATAGTATGTATGCAAAGTAATTGGGCTTAGCATCATGATGCATCCTTTAAATGAAGGTACTTGTGGAAATAGACGTTACATTTAAGTTTTATTTCATACACAGAAGTAAATAACTAACCGGATCAATTTCGACTTTTTTGTAGCACTATGACTTAGGACAACATGCCTTACTAATAATATCTTACTTTTATGGGTGTCCCGAAATTCCGTCGCAATTTGTAAAGCTTTTGTTTCGAATTTTAACGTTATCCATTATTTCTAAATAATAATTGAGTAAAATCTATTTATTTACTGGAGCCACAATAAATAAGCGCCCTAACTGTCAACAAGACTGTCATACAATCTTTCTTTTGGAAGAAAATTGGCAAAATAATAAGTTTATATTGAATTTGAAATACTTAATTACGCGGCGCTATGCAGTGAAACAAATTTGTGCAAATGCCATGTTGTCGTCTTTTGAAAAAAACACACTTATTAACAACAAAATTTCAGAAGCTCACTCGAACAATTGTTTGTAAATAGTATGGCAGTTTAATTAACATTGAAAAGAAAAAACAACACCTGCTGTACCAAAATGATTTTGCAAATCATTAACAATCGAAAAAATGGCTGCGAGAAAAAAAAGGTGAAACTAGCGATTAGCTGAGGAGAGCGCAAGTGACATATAACCGGACACTTTACAAGAGACAAGTTTTAAATGCTTTTGACCTATCCGTCACATCAGACTATCGAGCCCGCGTGGTAAATAGTTTGAGATTTTATTTTAGTTCACATGATGTTTGACAGATATTTCGCCTTTCATTAAAATATTTATAATCTTTTCTAACAAGGAACGTTATTTGTTTTAATAGAAACTTGATTTATCCTCACACATATGCAATGTGGACATTTAAATAAGGTCACTACTTTCTTATTAATGATGTCATTACTTGGACAGTTTTGTTTTAAAAGGAGATATTTTCTACTACTTGCATTTTTGTGAAACCCATTAGCAAGTGCGAGGTAAGTGCTTTGTGTTTTAGTACCCCTGACTGTTCCAAGATAACTGTTGTGTTTGCTCTATTTTGTATTTTGTCTCGTCACAAACTTTTACAACTGACTGGCTTGAATCTAAACTTTATCAGGGAAGTTCCAGACATATCTCTATGACGGCAATTATTTTAAATATATTTATTAAAAAATATTTACCTATTTTCGGCTGCCAGGGTACCTATATAGAGGGATAGGTGAGACGATGGTTCATATTCAAGAATAGATTTAAACCTAAATCTGGAGCGGGTGTATGTTTAATAAAAATAACAACTTTATATAAGTTATGAAAAAAATAGTTTAATAAATTAAAACTGGTGGTAAAAACAGATGAAAACAAAACAAAAGTCAGGAGATTTTGTCTATAGAAATATATTGACATCCATTAACATCTATGTCAAATACACTTTATGACACCACTTATTTTAAATATAATGAAGAAATATACATCAAAAACCTCTCAAAATTACATTCTGTTTACTTTACTAGCTTACATCGTTGTCGTAAATTAAAAGATCCGTTAAACTATAATGTTATATTCATATTTATAGTAAATAACTGTTTAATGGAGCTTTAAATTGTCAATTTTAAATATTGCGAGATTGTTCAATTCGTGTTTAAAACACTCGTCTAAGGACCTTCTTTATTGTAAAGCAATAATCTTAAGCAACATCTAGTGCATTAAGGAAAATGAACAAAACCGTTTTATGCTCTGTACATAAAGCAAACGTGCAGGATATGGCCAAACGTCCCATTCACGTAATAAGGTTAACACTGTGCATATAATGAACTATAAATTACAACAACTATATAGAAACAAATGTCCTTCATGACCAACCGTTTTTCATCAACTAAGGGATAGAAACAATGTAAGTACAAAATAAGCAAATGACTCTCTTGTGCAAATCTATAATCGCCACGACACATTAACATAAATCATAAATACGCATGCTGCTGGCAAGTTTGAAAACATAATGATTTAATAGCTCTGCAGTCTACCATTTTGCTTAAGACTTGATAAAACAACAACAACAGCAAAATAAAACACACTTAAAAAGTCATAATTTAAGGTTTGTCTGCTACAAAATACAAATTCGCTATTCATTTCACATATGCAACTGAAGTTGAGCCAGTTTGAGATATCAGTCCACAGTAGGTTGGTGCTTAACTTCACAAACACACACAACTCAATGCCATCACCAGAGTATAAGGTCAGTTCGCCGGGATAACAATTTTCTCAGCCTATCTCGATACTGGTATTTGCGTAGAACCATGTCCGGTTTGAATCTGCCGTGTAAGATTCCACTCCCATCCAGATTATATGGTTATAACAGGTTTAAGCAATCAACATATTTATTAATTAAATAATTCAAAGTTTGAAGACTTTCAAGCATTAAATTAATCTAATAACAGAGCAATTTTTGTAAATCTATTATACCACAATTTGCTTTAATAAGGACATTCATTGTTTTAGTAAACGATCAAAACCATGTCATATCTTGGTTTTAATGATTTTTAGGAGATTGTTTAATTAAACAATTAAGAAAATAATAATATTATTAAAACGCCCATTTTAATATCACAATACAACTACACATGTTAACGACAACACAACTATATATTAAATAATACAAAGTTTGAACACTTTTAAGCATTAAATTAATCTAATAAAAAAATTGTGTAAATCTATCATACCAAAATAGCTTTTATAAGGACATTCATTGTTTGCGTAAAGGATCATAAACAAGTCATATCATGGTTTTAAGATTATTTAGGACATTGTTTAATTAAACAATTAAGAAAATAATCAAATTATTAAAACGTCCATTTTTAATAAAACAACAAGAATGCATAACATATAATTTATATATTTTATAAACTTATATAAACAATGTGTAATAATAGATCATTTATAAACAAATAATAAATAATGATTCACCACCAACCTGAGTGATGTAACATTCCCCAATCACAAGAAAGTGAGGTCTGCGCGGGAAAACATATTAGTTCTCCTTACTCATTGGCTAAAGTATGTCGTAATAGAGACGTCAACTATTGCGCTTTCCTATACCTAGTAACCGCTAATGAAACATGCCCAAAATAAAACTTAATCGATTAGCAAACAACAAAAGGCAATGTTTAAAAAACGATAAACAGCTATGCAAAAAAAGTAAATAAAAATGTTTTCTTAATATTGTGAGTATCATGCGTGTAAATAAACTAGACCGAGGGTGATTCTTGTGTAATGTCATGTGCTGAGTGCAATTTAAACAAATCATTCATATGCATATTATATATAAACAATTTCAAATTATTGATGAGGATGTTTATTACATTTCAAATTTAACTTAAGTTATATCTAATATTCACCAAACATTTATAATGATCGAAATTTTAAAACACGAAAGCGTAGCACATTTCTCGTGAATAAAAATAAAATGGCACATTCCATATCACTTTCCAGGAACGATTGCACAGAGCCGCTGCGCATGCATTTCAGGTTCATTTAAGCAAACGAGGTATTTATTGTTACAGAATGAACGAGTGTCTAAAATGATGAACATGTGAATCTTAAATGGAAAATATGACACTGTCTAATAGAAATTAACAAAAATATATTAAATTTGCACTGCCATTAGACAGAGACAGGCAAGCATGTTGATGTAAAAGTGACAAAACTGAGACGCGACATTGAAAACCCGCTAGTAACCTGTCAAAACATTGTGTTTTTAAAATTATTTTGTAAATAAACAAGACAATAGGTCTGTGTAGTTAAAAAATATTAAAAGGCACCCAGACTTGCTCATCTGGCAATGACGGATGATGCATAACCATAAAAATTTGTTTCAATATACCTCTATAATTAACCTATGCAGTGACTGTTCCGATTGATTTATTTTAGTTAAAATGTAATGTGAAATAGTATTCTCAAGAGAAAAGGAAAACCATTTAGTTTTATAAGCGTACCTCAACCATTCGCAATTTCTATTAGAATAAAAAAAATGTTTCATCAAAATTCATTCCATTGTATTTTTGTATAAAAATAGGTAGTTTGCAAAATGATATTAACATTTATAAAACGTTTAATAGTTTTCATGTTTTTAATATTAAGTGGATCTAGAAGATAAAGCTTAAGAAACAGAAGTATTGTTTAAAATTCACAAATACCCCATTTGTGGCAGAGGGTGATATTGGATAGTAATACCTGACATTGAAAAAGATTATGACTGGATTTCTGGTTTCAGATGGTTCCATTTGTGTGACTGCAAACACGTAAAATACCACCTTTATACTCGAAAGACGTTTCCTTGTATCACTTATAGTTGGGATAGATCAACAAAAATGACCAAATGGTTCCCTTAACATTTTAAAGTCAACTAAGGTAAATCCTGCCACAGTATACTTGATATATTAAATTTATATCAATTTGTTTCCATTTTTACATGATTATTTTTATTATTAATGTCAATAACAAGGGTATTGGTTGTCTTTCTCATCTGAACAATGTAATTGTGCATTTTCAGAACTACTTCTATATAAGTAGGTCCTATTGAGATTTATAAATCCTTTTCGGCATTGAGTCCAGATAGTTACCGGAATATGAAGATGTAAATATTCAAAATAGAAGAACATTATACCCTTCCTATTTGAAGCAGAGTTATATCTTTTGAATTACGTACTTTCTACTAATCAATTATCATGTTTGTCAGCAAAACACAAGCACTTCAATAAAACACACTTCCAGTTGCAATTAACGTTAGTGAAAAGTACCAATGTATATATTATGACATAAATATTATTTATGCTATTATTTTTAACATGATCAGATAACACTGGCAGTTAACCGTTATATATAATGTATATAATGATTTAATTATAACAGCAATAAAATTTGTTTTGTGAAAACGGACACTTTAAAATAAACATGATTGGTGGACTAGACGTTTAGCACGATTTTTGAAAAAGGTCGTTTACTCTTGGTCCGAAACGTAATCGTAATGTCGCTCCGAAGCATTTGCCGGGAGAAAAAAGTATACTGATAACTCCAACTTATATCAACAATTAAAATTTTAAAAGAATATGTATGAATGCGTATTTATGGTGTGAACCTAAATGTGAATAAAACTGTAATTAAAGTACATTTCTTTGTGCGATTTGATTGTTGGTGGAATAAACAGTACATGGCATCGTTGAGACGCTTGAACATCAATGCATCCTGTTAAACTTCCGGTTTACTTACCCCCATTACGGACCCAACCGGAAATTGCTAGAAAGGAAGTTAGGCGGGCTAGAAACTATACAAGTTCAAGTTATAGACAACTTGAATTGTATTTTATATTGTTTTTCTTATATTTTTCTATTTTCCCTTTTCTTTAGTGCTATAGACGTGTTGTCTTTAAGCGGCTTTCGTATTTTCGTATTATTTGTATTATTGAGCCCATTTTGCCTGTATCGTTAAATTTTGTACATAATTGGTGCAACTGTTCTTATGTATGCTTAAGACACTGTGTCCGCAAACTTTTTTTCTCAGTCTTCAGATACTCTGGTATTTAGTTTAAACTTCTAACATGCCGTTAAAAAACAACATGTGCCCTTTTTATCCCGATACGTATATAGTTTGCACACGTTTTTATCGTCACTAAAATAATACCATATTGAAAAATCTTAGAAGTTCTGAAGGAAATATATGACATTGATTATACATACACAGGTGCGTACCATTCTCAATCAGTTCACTTATTATACAAATAGTCGGCATGAACATTCAAGATCTATACACTAAGGAGACTTGGTGCGTCAATTGTGTCCTAGCAAGCTTCAATGTTAAAATTGATATTTTTATTTGTTTAAGGAACAGAAATTTCATGACATTGTTATACAGATATACATGAAATTCAGTTTTATAAATGAACAATGCCTAGACAGTAAATCACATGTCAACACACTCCTTGGTGTACGGTGTCTATATATTAACTGTTGAGAGAGAGAGAGCGACGAAGAGAGAGAGAGAGAGAGAGAGAGAGAGAGAGAGAGAGAGAGAGAGAGAGAGAGACAGACAGACAGACAGACAGAGACAGAGAGAGAGAGAGAGAGAGAGAGAGAGAGAAAGAGATAGAGACAGACAGAGACAGAGACAGAGAGAGAGAGAGAGAGAGAGAGAGAGAGGGAGAGAGAGAGAGAGAGACAGCGAGCGAGAAAGAGAAAGAGAGAGACTGAAAGAGAGATTGAGATGGACATAGCGTGTGAATACTAGTTGCAGGTGATATCGTTTTTATGTAAATTTATATGCTGATTATGATTATGATTATTGGTCATTTATGTTGAAGTACTTGTTTCTAATAAATGGTTGTTATCATGTAAGTATTTGCGCTTTTTCCATGTAGTTATTTTGTTCCTCATCTCGTATTGTCTATGTATGCACGTTACAAGTAGATATAATTGTTCAATCTTGATGTAAATATGCAAATAAAGATAAAGGACCCGTCTTACTAACAAACCTAACTTAAGTCGGCCTTTTAGAGAGGAATGACGCACCCAGGACTTTTAGATCCAGATCTCAGGGGTGTAAAAATTAGTAGTTAATTTCAAACTCAGTTTATTTTGGTCGAATCCGGTTGTTGTGCATGAGCATTTACTTTATACCTAACTTAAGTTATAATGCAAAGTCATATAAAAGTATTGAATATTTAATAAAATGGTTTCTATAATCGGATGTATGTGACTCTGGTGTAACTTTTGTCCCAATGTATAGTCTATATTTTAGAAGAGGTCTTTATGTGCTTTTTGTTTTTGTTACACGCCCAGACAAATTACGGTCATATTGGCTACGTTTAGCTAATTATTGGTTGTGGAAGACCGCAGACTTATCTCTGGACAGAACCACCAGCTCACCGCAGGCTTATCTCTGGACAGAACCACCGGCTCACCGCAGGCTTATCTCTGGGCAGAACCACCGGCTCCCGCAGACTTATCTCTGGACAGAATTACCGGCTCACCGCAGACTTATCTCTGGACATAATTACCGACTCCCGCAGACTTATCTCTGGACAGAACCACCGGCTCACCGCAGGCTTATCTCTGGGCAGAACCACCGGCTCACCGCAGGCTTATCTCTGGACAGAACCACCGGCTCACCGCAGGCTTATCTCTGGGCAGAACCACCGGCTCACCGCAGGCTTATCTCTGGACAGAACCACCGGCTCACCGCAGGCTTATCTCTGGACAGAACCACCGGCTCACCGCAGGCTTATCTCTGGACAGAACCACCGGCTCACCGCAGACTTATCTCTGGACAGAACCACCGGCTCACCGCAGACTTATCTCTGGACAGAACCACCGGCTCATCGCAGGCTTATCTCTGGACAGACCCACCGACTCCCGCAGACTTATCTCTGGACAGAACCACCGGCTCACCGCAGGCTTATCTCTGGACAGAACCACCGGCTCACCGCAGGCTTATCTCTGGACAGAACCACCGGCTCACCGCAGGCTTATCTCTGGACAGAACCACCGGCTCCCGCAGACTTATCTCTGGACAGAACCACCGGCTCACCGCAGGCTTATCTCTGGACAGAACCACCGGCTCACCGCAGGCTTATCTCTGGACAGAATAACCGGCTCCCGCAGACTTATCTCTGGACAGAACCATCGGCTCACCGCAGGCTTATCTCTGGACAGAACCACCGGCTCACCGCAGGCTTATCTCTGGACAGAACCACCGGCTCACCGCAGACTTATCTCTGGACAGAACCACCGGCTCACCGCAGACTTATCTCTGGACAGAACCACCGGCTCACCGCAGACTTATCTCTGAACAGAACCATCGGCTCACCGCAGGCTTATCTCTGGACAGAACCACCGGCTCACCGCAGGCTTATCTCTGGACAGAACCACCGGCTCCCGCAGACTTATCTCTGGACAGAACCACCGGCTCACCGCAGACTTATCTCTGGGCAGAACCACCGGCTCCCGCAGACTTATCTCTGGACAGAACCACCGGCTCACCGCAGACTTATCTCTGGACAGAACCACCGGCTCACCGCAGGCTTATCTCTGGACAGAACCACCGGCTCACCGCAGGCTTATCTCTGGACAGAACCACCGGCTCCCGCAGACTTATCTCTGGACAGAACCACCGGCTCACCGCAGACTTATCTCTGGACAGAACCACTGGCTCACCGCAGGCTTATCTCTGGACAGAACCATCGGCTAACCGCAGGCTTATCTCTGGGCAGGACCATCGGCTCACCGCAGGCTTATCTCTGGACAGAACCATCGGCTCACCGCAGGCTTATCTCTGGACAGAACCACCGGCTCACCGCAGGCTTATCTCTGGGCAGAACCACTGGCTCACCGCAGGCTTATCTCTGGACAGAACCACCGGCTCAACGCAGGCTTATCTCTGGACAGAACCACCGGCTCAACGCAGGCTTATCTCTGGACAGAATTACCGGCTCACCGCAGGCTTATCTCTGGACAGAACCATCGGCTCATCGCAGGCTTATCTCTGGACAGAACCACCGGCTCACCGCAGGCTTATCTCTGGACAGAACCATCGGCTCACCGCAGGCTTATCTCTGGGCAGAACCACCGGCTCACCGCAGGCTTATCTCTGGACAGAACCATCGGCTCACCGCAGGCTTATCTCTGGACAGAACCACCGGCTTCCGCAGACTTATCTCTGGACAGAACCACCGGCTCACCGCAAGCTTATCTCTGGGCAGAACCACCGGCTCCCGCAGGCTTATCTCTGGGCAGAATCACCGGCTCACCGCAGGCTTATCTCTGGACAGAACCACCGGCTCCCGCAGACTTATCTCTGGGCAGAACCACCGGCTCCCGCAGACTTATCTCTGGACAGAACCATCGGCTCACCGCAACTTAGCTAGAAAACCTCCCCGACTGGGACTCGAACCCACGCGGTGAGGTGTTGATGAGTTTAAGAAGTCAGAAGTTGAGAAGTCATCCTGCTGAGTTGTCTCTTTTTTTAACTGCATTATTTCAATGTTTTGTCACTTTTGCATTTCCATGACAAGTGTTTGCCTGGGAACATAACATTGTCAGATTATCTGAAGAACGTGTTGCAATAACGTTATCTCTTTTCTTATTCTTACCGTTTTTAGTATTAAATAAACACGGTATTAATCGTACCGCAAATAAAACAGACGTTAGCAAGGCTAGGAAGAGCAGTTCGCATTTTTTTCTAAACCATAAACTTGAGTTTTCATACAGTGAAATGAATCGATCTCCTTGATAGTTATATTCATATATATTCACATTTTTTAGCATATATACCATTCTTAAGGTTTCAAACAATCAAGTTCAACAGAACAAAATAAGCGCGATGATTTTATTTATGCATTTATACGATACAAAGAAATAAACACTGAATGATAAAAGTTTAATTTATTTAAACTTATATCTCTCCGAAAATCAATTGACCAAGTTATTACAACAATTCATACAAGATAAACAATTTGGTAACAATAGTATAGTAAGCAACAGACTATGAGTAAGATATTGAATTAGTGACCGTTCATATATTTTTATAGTCATTTCAATTCACACATTTTTAGACGATTGCTCTCTGTTCCTTTTTTGTCAGACACCTTGACCCATTTTAGTAATACATGAGCAAATTCCCTTATGTATATGGAAAGATAAGGACAGGGAAAATTTATTTAAGTAATTTATAGAATCGACAAAACATAGAAAAATGATATATTAAACTAGCTATAAAATCATATATCAATCGTAAAAATCCACTATATGTGTAACTACTCAGAAGCTACGCATGGCTAATTTTGCGTATGATCACATCTTTATTGTTTAATTTATCTCTAAAACACAAGTCCAAGCAGTACACCTATAGAAATACATATAGAAACATTAGTTTATTGTATCTAAACATTGTTCGAACTAATTTTCTCTTCTTTAATATACACCATTAAAGTCCTTCTCACATGAACAAGATATTTTATCACTGCATGCCACATTGGACCATTTCGCATCCTGTGTGCTATCTAAACCTGCACAAAACGTCGCGCTGGCCGCGTCCATCCAGTGTGTCCAACCGACACTATTTCCTGTTGCGCTGTAGCGCCATACACCTGTCGTGTTTGCTTCCACGCCAATCCAAAAGAGCTCAGAAGGACCTGAGTTTACAGCAAAAAAAAAAACACAAAAGAATCAAAACATTTAAAACAACTATGACAACGCCTTTCGTTTTTAATAGTCTTTTGAGCAATAATTCGTGTAGTTTTGCAATGTTTCTATGTGTTATACTGAAACCCGGAAAAAGAATAGTAAAATGTTCACTCCACCACAAAAGGAAAGCCGTGATCGCTTAAAATATAAAAATGTGAGTTTCGTACTTGGGTCCTTGTAGCAGTTCTCTTATTATTAAAAAATAAATAGCATAACTTAAAGCCAGACTTTAAAAATCTGTCAGCATTCCTAGTAAATGAAAAAGGAACCAACCTGGATAGTCTATTACGAATGAATAAATTAATTCTGACTTGACGGCACTATATGGAGTAAGGACATTTGCTCCATACCCTTCGCATGCGATCTGGAAAAGTGAAAAGTACAACAGAATTCCAATAGGTTTAATAATCTATAAGGAATGTGTTTGTAAATGGCTTGATCAGTGGGAACAAGATCATTCCTCGATTATCTTCTTTTTTTACGACAGAAAGTGAAAATTGATTATGCGTACAAATTTGCGTTTAATATTAACTCCAATCTTTACTCGTTGCTAGTTCTGATACTTCGCCACCTCGATCCTGTCATTGAAAATAGTTAAACATTTTCAAAATACCAATTATCACTAATGTAATAACTACTACGTGTTTGAAGCGTTTGAGTCCACCGGTTGTACTTTTCTGTTTGAAATATCATATTAAGACGTAAACACGTACAAATGCAATGTTTCTTTTATACGTTGTAGGTTTCCCATTTAAGTCGCTCATCAGTCCATAACGAATTTTTACGTATGACTTGTCCGTTTTTATAAAACATACCGGAAATAAAAATAAGCAGGCGTTTACCTTACAATTTTCAAAAGTTTTTGTCTCTCGGTGTGTCATAATGCACCACCCTCCGACCATCACCCAGTTCTCTGGACAGACATCTATGGTAAAAAACCCAAAATAAGATGTATATATACCTAGAAATAAATGTAGTTACGTAAACAAAAGTTGCTATTAAAACAAAATAATTTAAAAATCGAATCTATTATAGGTTAAACTTGTACAATACAGCTGATTATATTGAACAATTCAACAGGACCATACAGACTTAACCATAAAACTCCAAAAATACCAGCGTAGTTATATATTTCTACCGTGCTTGTGCGCACCTTGATACCATTAAAGTTAATTAAGTGTTAAATTTATATAAAATGTTATGTACATCTTAAAACACGTTTAACAAATAAAAGTCCATTTTCAAACAAAGATTACAGATACTTGAGTGACATTAACTTACCATAACATACACTTTGTAGATCAGAATCATGAGATTCGGCTGAAAATGCAAAGCTTGTATTGCAGCACGAGCATTGCGTAGAAATTCTTTCGTAGCAAGCCATTCGTTTTTTAGAGCATAAAACCAAACATTCCAATATACTTCTAGTTTGGACACTGAACAACACTTCCTGACATGATTTTTTTGTAGTTGACACAAACTTTGAAACTCTAGATTCATACGAACAACATCCCACTACGGAAAGAACGATAATAAAATACCCTAACATGATTTAAGAAAAAGGCTACATACGAGAAATAGTATCACATTTGCTTGGTATACCAACGTCTTTCTTTATATACAGGGCATTCTGGCACCATTTTGTAATCAAAGCTTTAACAGTGAAGGCCGCTGTGTACACAGTCCCTGGATAGTATATTCCATTTGCAGCCTTATTAAGTGAATCTCATTGTTTTCTTTTTTTAAATACATGTACTATAGCTTTCAATATAAGGTTTATTGTTTAAGGGACAATACGACAGTGATAAAGTAAACATTTTAAGAGAGATCAATACAGCCCATGTAATTACCCTCTTCTATAAAAGACCACAATAAGCCAGACATTCTAACAAGAAAAAAAAACTTTGCCTGATTGCTTTAAAGCATAAATTATAAAATAAGCTTTAGAATGTCATTTCCTTGATAACTGTGAGCTTTTCAGTGAAACTTTAGAACCATATCTTTGTTAAAACAGGATAATGGTTGGTCTTATGCGAGAATGGTTTTGCTATTACTTTAAATGAAATTCACAAAGGCCACACTTTCAGCCTATCATCTGACCCTTATTTCCATTGTTGCCACCCTGTCGTTTCTCTAATGTCAGCACTAGTACAGCCTCTTGTATTCCCTATTGATGGAGCGGGGTAGTTTTATAAATGACTAAGTGACATGAGCAAACAGTGCTGGATATATCATGACACGAAATCGATTTTCTAGTTTCAATGAGCCTTGAACATAAATCATTTTCCATAAAAGAGACATTTGAATTATAATAAATGATAATTCACGTTAAAGTCAATGCTTTTAAACAACATCAACCACAAAAAAGAAAAAAAACAACGTACACATACACACGTCTTTTAAACTACTGCATTGCGTTATTTAATAAAAAAGAATATATGACGAAGTCCTATGAGTATTGCAACATATACCAAACTCCGAAAAGGCACAGAACAAAGGTATTTCACATGCAAGCCAAGCGAAAAGTAAGAACAAATTTGTGATGAGTCATTTAAGGAAAAGTGCAAACCCGACAGTTACCGCCTTGGAACGGTCAGTCGACAAAATGGATCGACTGGGGTTCTTAAACCGGTTTTACAGAGCTATAACCTCGCACTTCCTGACTAGTTTAAACTACTAACTAGACCATTATGTCATTATGTTCTACTGGTTCATTTGTTTACATAATTTTTTATATGATACTGTTTATTTTTGTCCTTATTAACTCTGCAAAAAGATTTGTACGCATTTTGCAATTCTATGCACTTAAAGACACTTCTCGGAAGATAGGTACATAATTGTGGGCAGTAAAGTTAGTCAGCCACTCGGGTACAACGCTTTTCGAATCAAGAATGGTTTGCTTACTGAACCGAAAAAAATGTCCTCGTCATGCCCTCTTGGTTTTATTCTTATTTGTAGGTATGTCTAAAGTTGGTTAACATAAGCTGTAAGATTTTGACACAATCTTATATAGTGCAAATATTTGAAAATTAGCCTACACAATGCAGAATATTTTGAAGAAAAAATATTGCAAAGTTTATCGCATACAATGTACACTTATTTCAAAAGATTGTTTTTGTTCACGGAGAATTCAAAAATATCTCGGAGTTATATAAGTTTAATACTTTTTTAACCTTTTTCAAACCTTCATTATTTTATTGGTCAATTATTTTATTTTGATATAAACGAAAAATGACAACTACCTGTTAGAGTTTTAGCATATCTTAAAATGTGAAACTGTGCTATATAAAGGTATTAAATAACTTTCGACATACCTATAAATAAGAATAAACAAATGCTGGTAGAATGTAAATATGATAACACTGCGATATGGGACCTTATACACAACGAGAGAAACCCCAATAATTACCGCATCAGAACGGTATGTAGGCAAAAGAACCGATTGGAATCGATAATATAAAGTTGGTGAAAATAATGGCGTCATCAAATAAGTAAAATAACAATGTCTACTTTTATAATATATATTCTTGAGTTTCACTGAAAATAGAGTCTATATTTATCCGTGTTGTAGGCTTACCGGTGTTGCTCCCCTGAACGTGATCTTTTTAAGTATCCTATGGCATGTGACCGTGAAAAGAATCTCCACCATGCTTATCGTAACTACTTAGCACAAGTAATAGGCAAACCTATTTTATTGCCGAGATACCTGGTCCTTAAAATATCATTCGAATATTGTTGTTAAACTATATAACTTATCAAGTGCGGGTAAAGTCTGTTATTTACCCCGTTATGCGCGTTACCGTACCACTTAAAGTATCTATGCACCTAATATATATAATACAATAATATATGAACACTTTATGAATAAAATGTATCGTGATAGACATTTCAAGTCTTCTTTAAGTTTTCTATTTTAGTTAAGTTTCAATGGTGGAAATATACCGCACATGTTACTGTTGGTGAACTCCGGCCATTTATATCATTTCCCTGTCTGTCTGTGAATCCAACTGAGCCATTCTTGAGATAGACTTTGTCGGCATGCCTTCTATCAAGAATGTTGCAATGTGTAACCTTTAACAGCTTTAACACAACTAATATCAGAGACAATAATACATTAACTAACCAATTTTTGGTTTGTAAAAACCCGTCTTAATCGTACTTTAATTTACAATCTGTTACTGAGTTCGGAATCATGTGTTGACCATGGGTATGCTATTTCAATATACAAACAAATTTGATCACAATTATATAACATCTGATCCTTTATTTTTTCTCCATATATAACGTGATTGACTATTTGATCTTAAGTAAAAGAATTGTGTGCTACAATATAATCATACATAAGACGTGAACGTATCCAAAACATGTTAGATTCGGGAGATGCGTACTCATTGACTTGCTTTAAACGCATTGTCAGTATTTTCAAATAAAATGTTGCGACTGTGACGAAAGTGGTAATATTTTATTACTTTTAGCAAGACAATGCCTATATTTGCAACTTTCATCTTCAACTAGGCCCCGTTTTCACAAAACATCTCAAATATCCACTCAACCTCAAAATCTAAGAAAACTCACTCTAATGGTATTCACAAACGAATGTGGTTGAAATCCCCCCAACTCTTGAGTTTTTACTCCAATATTAAAGGTTGGGGTCAACTTACCTCAGACGATACTCAAATTTAGCTGACTTTAGTAGACGACAACGCAGACAAAAGCGATTTAGGCGCATAGACTGTTCAGGCACAGGATTGACATTGAGGAATATGATGACAGGGATTTAAGGAAAAACTCAGTTGAGTGTGAAATGATCAATCAAGTTTGAGGGTACACTCATTTTGAGATGTTTTGTAAATACGGCTAGAGACCTTTATAATCGATCCTAAAGTATACAATTGGAAACATTTTTTGACACGTGTTTATTTTCATTTGGTATTCAACTATTTTTAAAGGTATTACAAGGTTATATTGAATGAAAATTAAAATCAGTAATAGACTTGTCAGTCGAAACATGTAAACTCACTCAGAAGCATGATAATTAACAAATGAAATTTCTGCTTTGTAATCCCTCTGGCAGTTAAAACACTCAGAAAGTACATTGAATGCAAAGAGAAATAAAAACAACAACGATTACCGGCTTGATAAACAGAAAGATGAAATAAAATGAGCAGTAACAAAGATATTGAAAAAAAGCATATAAGTTTAGGACTGGCACAGTTTGGTTGAAACTAAAAAAACAACCTCTAATTATTTTTGTACTACAATCTTTCGGATTTTCATTACTTATAAACTATCAACTAGAACTTTATAGATGTTATTTTTGTATACGGAACGATACTAGATATGTCGATGAAATCAGTCCTTTAGCTAATATATTTGCACTTTTTTCATTAAATGGAAAGTGGCTGGGGTTGTTTATCAGTAGAATGTCTCAAAGCATAGATAATATTATCTATTTTAAATAAGGTAAGCCAAGATAAAAGGTTGAGTAAGTACATAGGTCTTGATTAACTTAGTGTGCGAAATGTCTAAACACATTTTTTCAACTGCCAAAGGTAATTTATGTATTGAGTTCCAGATCGAATATAAAGTGTTTTTAATTATTGAATAAAGGTATTTTTTTCTTAATTTGCGTCTAACATTATGATTGTTTTTTTTAACCAGGAAACTGGCAAATTGTTGCCGAAATGGAATCTAAAGTTGTTTTTAATCCAGTCAAACTCATCGATTTATTTGGTTTGTAATTTCTAAAGTTAATGAGCATCGCCATCAAAACATTTGTGTGCCCCAAAGTAAGAACATGTTTGTATAGAAAGTTCTTAAACAAGACGAGCCTTAGGGATTATGGCGGATTGTCCTCTAGATCATTTCATGCATACAAGTTTGGTTCTTTCTAAAGGATTCTTACCTGGTCGAATTGTCATAAAATAATGTTAGGAAAAGAAGTGGTGTATCGGATTACAGAAATAATCATATAAATAAGAATGCATTAGTCAAGGTTCAGTTAAAAAATGTAACACAAAAAGTATAAATGTTTGATGTCGTGAAATATCACAGCTAAATACACTTTATTAACATATAATGAGTGCTTATAAAGGCCGCTTTACACTTACACAGTCTATTGTACACGAAAATAGAGAAGTGAATTTGGATCAATTTTAATCTCGGAAACTCCATTTATTGGACAAACATCGGTTAGGAAGGCCAGTCCCTTTATGGATAAAAGTCTTTACTGGAAATGTAAAATGTGGAAATAAAAGTTGATGGAGAATATAGTGTAATGTTGACATACCAGCGCGTTTATACAGGTTGCTGAGAATATTCACCCGCCATATATTTAATTGATGTTGACATTTTTGGCATAAATATTCGTTTTATTAATGATTAATTCACAAATACAATTTCGTTTAGCAGAAAAAGATTGTTGATGTCTAGCGAGGACACGTGTTCAATAATCATCCAGACTGATGGTGTGTTAATATATAAGACAGCGCTACTTGAATAGTGCTTAAACATTATTTATTTGAGAAAATTTGATTAAAATAAAAACACATCACGTAAAAGTTACGATGCAATTACCATTGCGTCTCTTTGCAATCGGATTTTTAAGTTATTTTATCACGTGCGATAGTCAATCAATATTTTGTGGTACATATTAAGTAAGAGTCATGTTCTTTTGTATGCATGCTTGAAACTAGTAGAAAATAAAACCACTATACTTTATCTTTATAGTTTCTATTACGTAATTACTATCTAAGTAATTTTAGGAACATAATACTTGTAGCTTTGATGGGAGGGGTTATTGGACCACCTTAGTCACACGGACTGTGATTTTTGTCACATGTCCTTATGTATTGAGGTGGGAGCAGGTATTCGTCCGCAAGCAAATTACGCTGCGGATTTTCGTTCATGAGAGTATTGTACGGATACCATCACGTTTGTCTTTACTTGTCAATATTAAGAATTCAAAGCATTTTGTTATACATGTATAAAACACGAAATTTTGCTAAAACCAGAATAATATGATATAGATCGTGTGTCAGAAATTTTTGTGTTATCACACGAGGATAGCTAACTACAAAACAACAGGTAATTGTACCCAGTGAGCAAAAGCGTGTCTATAAACAGTCAATTAAACATGCACAAGCCCCACAGCAAGATTAATATGCGGCTGTTTGCTTAATGATATAACATAAATAATTGATGACAAGGATAAAATTGGACGCCCGCAAAATTAGTGGTAAAATAAATCAATAAAAACAAAGCAATTAAGGTCTGTTCTGGGTATAAACTCACGCGTGTTGGATTGTCACCAAGATAGTGAGTTTATATTTTCTAATATTCAAATGATCTTTAATTCACATTTTTACAAGATGTTGCATAGTGACATTTCGGACAAGTAGACCGTTAGATTACTAAAGGATTAAAATATATGAAAATCCATGAAACCATTTTAACTAGAAAAGGTGAATTATTTATTAGTAAAACCGATCAATGGAGCATGTTACAAGCTGCCACCTAGTTAATTTGCGTGCATTAATTGAAATTCTGTAAATCTTTTGTCATTTGCGTCAACATATATAACAAGTCTCTGTTCTAAAATTAAATCAGACTTGGGGTTACTATATAGAATGAAACTAATTTAATGCATATATGTGTCGCGATCTGTGATTTTCTTGGTCCAAATGAGGTATCACACAAAATTGAGTTTTATATATTTTCTAAAACTTCAATTAGTCCTGAATTGAAATCTGATTATTTTTGAAATTTTGGAAAATAATGCCATAGTTACAACAATTTTCCTGACGGCAGTATTGACCCCTTTCAGGTGAAAATAACCAACAACAACGACAATTTTAGCTGATCATGTGTATATTTACTTTGGATTATATCATTGTTTGATATACACAAAAAATACGTGTTCAGTGACAATGACACGTATATACAATTTCATAACCAAAAATATGAATTAGATAACTGGATTTAGATCCAGTAACTAGCGATAACATATTAATTTCGGAGATTGTTTTGTACATAAGCCAAAACTGCAAATTTAACAGTCATTTACAAAATAGGAATAACTAATCAGTTACATAGGAAATACAGAATGTTGTTCATGTCATAATTCTGACATCTTGTTCTGCTTAAAAAACAACATGATTGATTTGCAGAAGTAAAGGCTTCTCTAAGCTTAATACTAGTGCAATCAACTCACCTTAAGTCTTTTGGAAACATGAAATTAAGTGATAGTTTACTAGTTTGTGTAAGGTAAGTCAAAACTATTATCTAAAATACAAAGATTTATACTATAAAAAACTAAGGTAGTACTAAGATATACAAAAAAAACCCCCATAAATAATGTCATTTAAGTCTCTGTGCTCAAGCTGTTCATACATTCATAAAACTGTATTTATTGATAGTTCTAATGTACAATATCATAGAACACGTTCTTGTTTATAGAAGGTTGTATTTTGGAACAAAAAACAATGACTTATTCACATGCATAGTAAAGCTACTACAATAGTTAAAAAAGTTCTGTATTGCTCTTGAGTGTATGAACATTTTCTAATAAATAAATTTAGCACCTTCACTCAAGTCTTTATTTTATGAACATATTCCCAAAGTACTGTTACCGTTTTACTTAACAAAGCAGCAATATATATTTGGTTCTAACTGAAGTCCATTTATACATTTGTTCAAAACAGTTCTGGTTAAATATGCTATAGTTTAGGCACTTAATGGTGTGGGCAGCATGCTTGCCAACCACACAATGATGTACATCACTATATAGGTGCTGTAGGATGTTGCATCCTGCATCCTCGCTTGGATGTCCTGACCACAGAATCAGAAAATTCTGAATGGACTGCTCTGACTCGCCATTTGAACTGATATAATTTGAAGTGAATTCAAAATATACTGCCCTAAAAAGTGTGTTGATGCCTTAATGTGGATATATTAAAACAACTCCTATAACAACTCATGTTAGGAGAATGTATCATTTTTCAAAACTCAAAAATTAAAACTGGTTACAATTTATTCTAGTTATATAAGATACCTTTAACAATCCAAGGTACCAATTTGGACTGAACTTGGTATGTCCTGATTCCTTGGTAGAGAATTCTATCTGGTTATGTCGCGCCATAAACATACATGTTACAAATCTTTAATTATAGACATATTTAACAGTGTTGTGTTATAAAAAAGTGTCAACTATTATTGATTATTGGTTAGAACGTTGTTTGGGTAGAACCATAGATGACAAAAGCTATGAAATGCTTATTTTCTATAACAATACTTAGATCATGGACATAGATTGGCTATGGAAACATTTCTTTTAATTAAATAATTTAAAACCATGTAATACATCGGTTCTAAGTTTTGATACACTATTAAGTAATGTGCATATATATATATATATAAAATACACTCTCCTAGTTCACTACCGAAAACACTTACTCAATGACAATATGCCAGCTCAAACAGTACAAACAACTTCAGCTGTCCTATTGAATTCAGCTGTAGCACACTTTGATTGCATTATTTCTATTTACGCTAACAAGGATACTCATTGTGAAAACAACTTATTCCTTGAACTTGGCAATTTTCTTGAGATTTAAAAAACATACACTACCACACGAAATTAAAAATGCAATGGCTATGCATATAGGATTATAAAAACATCGAGAGTCATAATAAGAACATATTTGTCAAAAGAAAAATCTGATTGTAATGCAGTTCTTTGTTGTCTTATAGCAGCTTAGTGGTGCACACCAAATAAAATTCGTTTTTTGTTTTGTTTTTTAAATAAATCGCAGAGAAAAATTAGGATCATTACAGCAACGTCCAGCTATTTTGGTAGAGGAAACCCCAAAACAACTGTCTTAACAGAACAACCGGCGCACGGCTGGTCAGCTGGAAGACCTTCCCACATTAGGCCATTTGCCCCAAACGTGACTCGAACCTACGCGGTGAGTGGCTAAGCGGTCAGAGAAGTTACAAGTAGGCGACTATACCACTACGCCACGAGCGACCCTAAATGAAATTCATTATGTTAGGCAGACAAATTAGATCCCTCGGAGAGATACCATTTGGTAATGGCACCTACAAAACGAGTCAGAATCTAGCTTGTAGGGAATAAGTCACAAAATCAAAAAGAAAGTGACAAACCCCCCACCAAAAAAAAAAAAAAAAAAAAAAAAAAAATCACACAACAAAACAAAATAACAACAACAAAAACATAAACAAACGTACTCTCAAGCTCCAGAATTGAAAGATACAAGATGTGTAGAATCTAAGCCAGTCATTAATGATATACAAAGAGGGTGCGTTTCATTGTCTCTTAATATCGCTCCAGATAATTTCCCTATTTACTGCAAATTTTTATTTTTTTTAACCACACCCATATTTTCCTAAGGCAAGCCCAAATCGTTTAGTAACCGTTCTAACCATGACATTGAGGAGACAATATGTGCACGACGAAGTGTTATTGCTGCAAAATGTGAAGCATTACATACGTAAAATGACTATGCTGCATAATTAGAGCAAAAGAGCTGGACGGTGTCCATGGTTACATGTATCCATCAGCCCGTCTCTACAATGTCGTTATGTCAGATGCTGTATCACCATTGCCTTCCCCATATAGACATCTGACATAGGTCAGTGTCACTGAGCGGAAAACCTATGACTAAATAATAAAATTACAAGAGCAGCTCCTAGAACATCTATAGTATATCAGATTAACCTGAACTACGCTGAAGTAACAGCCAATCATTAAGCTATGTCTCAATTCCTAGAATTATCTTAATTCTCCCAATCATAACCAGGAAACTGATGAAAGAAAAGAACGACCCTAAACTTGCCGAAGCTACCACAGAACAGACATTTCTAGAAGAACTAAAAGAAAGGAACAATTATCATATCAACTGTTATTGCAATGGGGGCAGTAACCACAGCATCAACAACGACAAAGATAACAATTTTAGATCCAGACCAATCAGAGAGCCACTACTCCCGCCGAATATGAGGACACGATAAGGAATTATTTACTTATAAAATTGAATCGTGGACGTTTTTATCTCACGATTAGAAAATGAAACTTTAGGAATTAAACATCGATAATGAAATCTTTTGGAAATAAACATCTATAATGAAATCTTTTGAAATAACATAAAGATCGCACTTGCCTTAGTCTAAATCAGATAAATAAGTAAAGTATTCCAATCTTAATCAGATGTTTATATTATAATCCAGTGACACCTTTATGCGAATAACCGTTTATATGTATGCGAATCAAAGAGTTTTTATTATGCCAAATGCTTGATTATCTAAATATTAAGTTGTGTCCATTTTGTTCCCTAATAAATGAGGTCATACATTGAGTCAATCCTTGACTATACGTTTATTCAATTCAGCTACCTAACAATGTTGATGCCCTTTAGTGGTCAACAAATATCTAACATATACAGACGTTCGAATGGATTTAAATCTGTTCACAAATACAAACATATTTGATCTGTATCATTTACATAGGCTCATCTATATTACACGTTAACCGTTTTGGGATATAATTTAACCCCTGCTATCCAATGGACCATTTTTGCATATTTGACGAAATATGCAAGCAGCGGAACGTTTCGTTTAGATGTCATGCATTATTGATTTGATTTGTTTATGTTGTTGTTTGTTTCATTAATCATCTCTTTAGTCTCTGCAATGATTCAAGTAAGTACGAAATTGTAAATAAAACAATTCGTGGTACGTCGGTACCTTGTTTTTCAGTATCTCCCTCTCTTTTCCTCTGACTTTCTTATATGATTGGTTCCACTTTTTACGTATAATTTTAAATAGATTACTAGTTCACTATTACGCAATTATACAACTCGCATCTTAAGATCGAGCAAGATCCTACTTTAGACAGAGCCGAATCATATTTCTTTCACGAAAACCTTCATTTATGCCGCAAGATACGACTAAATGTAATTTACAGTTGAACTTTATGATACACTACTTAGTAATGTGCATATATATATATATATATATATATATATTGGACTTAAGAACGCAAACTTGTTATGAACATAAAAGGCGTTAATAATTACAACAGCTTCTTCAAATTTTATATTAAGATAAAAATCCATAACACCTGCTTTTCTTGCTCCTTCTCGAGCAAAAGCGAGAACTGATTCACTGCACGCCATGAAAACACGGACAAGTAATAACAGCTAGCGTACATCGACGTCTCAGCATCAATTCTGGGGAGTGCAAACAGTACACTTACAAACTATATATTATGAAAACCTGTCTATAAAAGTGCATTCTAAAAATGTTCATTACAGAACATTATTGTCACTGCGAGCCATAAGTGACTCCTACTGTCAAAACAGCTTAGACTCGTTAAAGATTTGTTCTTACTTTTGCATTTTGCTTTGACGTGAATTCCTTTGTCCAGTGCATTTTCAAATGTTGATATACGTTGCAATGCTCAAAATACTCATATTTCCTTGAAAACGTATTAAATAACAAAATGAAAAAAAAGAAAATTGTCTGTTTGTTTGTATGCTCGCCCGTCTTCATGTCTCTCAGTCAGTCTGTCTGCCTGCCTGTCTGTTTGTGTCTCTTTTTTCACCTAGTGATGTCTAGGTTCCTTCCTCCCCTTCTCTCACCCTGTTCTCGACGCTTTTTGTCTCTGTTATCTCTGTCTGTTTTTCTTTCTATCTTTGACCCTGATCAATCTCTCTCTCTCTGTCTCTCTGTCTGTGTCTGTGTCTGTCTGTCTGTGTCTGTCTGTCTGTCTGTTTGTCTGTCTGTCTTTGTCTGTCTGTCTGTCTCTGTCTGTCTCTGTCTCTCTCTCTCTTTATATATATATATCTTTAAGAACTGACAAAAATATATAGCCAACACATTTATATTCATATAATAATTTTCCTCAGGCTGCTACAATCTTCCCAAAACACATGACGTGCCTCCATATACCTGAAATATACAAATTGTAAAATTTCGCTACTCAAATCGATTAATATTTTAGGAAAATAAGTGTATGTTTATTTATCCGTACAGAAACTATCATGGTGCCTTCATGCATACACTGACAATCTCACTTTTAAAAGACAAAAAGTATTGGAATTCATTGCATGTTGGCATGAACTGTTGCAAATGTTATTTTACGGTGCTGAGCTAGGCTGAGGAAGGTAGTTTCAAATAAGCATAACTTCACGCACAAAACGACAACATGCTAACGGAAACGATCAAATGTTTAGACGTTTATCGTATCTCCAATTAAAATTTCACTACCTAGAAAATTGATGCATGAATATAGTGTATCAGAATTAACATTATTATATGTAAATTTTGTTGCTTTATATAACGGTAAAAAGTGGACACAATAAGCGCACACATCCACATCACACACATACACGCACACAAGCACGCACGGACGCACGCAAGCACGCACGCACAAACACACACACATACACACACACACACACACGAACAAACACAAATACACACACTGTAAGAGCAAATCGGCTCATATAAATACATGTATGTAAGACAAGTATACGTTGAGCAAAGAGGCACAACTATTTAGCCAATGTTCAATTTGATTACCTAAGGTTAATTGTTAGAACGAAATAGATTTAACATGTTCAGGGAACAAAAGACCAAAACAATATACAGATTTAAGAAATTAACACAATATATGAGATTAATGCAGAAACAGACTAAGTTACAGTTTTGCGCAAAAACATGAAGAAATAATCATACGGTATACACTTTACATGTAAAGTATTGTGTCGTTATCAATTTAATCTAGGGCTGTTGGAATAAAAAGACTATAATATCTAAAAGCATTGCGACGCTTTTGACTAAAAACCCAACACCCTTTCGAAGTTTAAAAAGTATCAGTAAATTAATGTGTTGTTATCTTTCGTTTTCGTTTAAAATATTTTAATAAAAAGTGACAAATGTTAATTTAACCAAATGCGACAAAGTCGATTTGGCGGGCTTATTTAAATTGAAAACATAAACCTTAAATGTTATATCGAACATCGACATACATGTATGACAACTTTTGGAAATATCAGCATGATTAGACCATCAAAACTAATGACTCATTGTATGCAAGTATAAGCATTTATTAACAACACATATTGTTCTAAAGTGAATAAAATAATTTTAAAATAAGTAGTGCCAACAATAAAATAAAATGATGTAATCTTACAGGATCTACATGTACATAAATAATATATGAGATGGATTATCGAACAAATTACGCTGATAAAGCCTTACTTATTCGTTGAAAAAACTATCAGATAAATAGACATGTATACTTAATGGCATACTAAGGACCTATTTTACAGAAAAATTAATCAATAACTCCTGTAACATTTTACTGAACATTTTTTATTTCGACTCCTTAAAGTTTTTTTGTTTAAGTACAAAACAAACCTTGTTTGATGATACTATGAAATTAGAATAAAAAAACAAGCCATATTCAAGTTTCAGAATGCCGATAATGAAACAAAAGAACATACTGGAATAAGATAACGTTTTGTATATTCTGAAGAAACGCTATTTAAACTGTACAATCATGGCATGTGCCGTGTGTTTTAGTTACAGACGTAAATTGGGTTTTTAATGTAGTACTCAGCTATGAACCCATTCATAATATTCTCTAGTAAAATTCCATCAATGAATGCATAGTTTAAATTAATCTATTTAAGGGCGAGGTCCCTTGTTTAACTGCACACATTGATTTATATAAGTACAATCTATTCTGTCCTTGAGAATGATTTGAATGTGAAAACATTGTCTTCATGTGCAGATAAAATAAACAAACAAACATTAAACTGATAGGTATTTCAAGACGAAATAAGCAAGTTGTATTTTTTGTTCAGACGAATTCTGAGAGATATAATGCATGTCCTGTGAAATTAATATTTTGTTTACCGGATCTGGAAGCGCAATTGGTAGGTAAGTCTTTAAAAAAGGTAGTGGTATAAGCTCCCTTGCTAACGCTCAAGGCAAATACAGGGATTGTTCCACTATTGGATGTCCCGGTGTAAGGATAATGTGACTACATGTGGTATAATGCCAGGTGCTCACGGCATGCTTTACACATTGAAGGCAGCACTATCCAAATAACTGAAATACTGTTGGTGGGACGATAAACCCAATAGCAAACCAATTTTGTTATTAGTTGACATTTACAAAATAAGTACGTTTACAAATTTGTTTACGGTAAAGATCAAATGACTCTGATACTAATTGTAAATTTTACATCTTATAAAGTATTCCGTGTAAATTTTTTGTCAGCCAGCGTTAGTGCTAAGTGACAAATTGTATGTTGTTTTGGTCTTTAAGTTTAAGAATATTTTTAGATAGTTACTTATTAATACTAATTCATATTTTTACACTTTCCAGTTCTTAAATCTTATTTTTACTCATTTTTACAGAACTAATTTGATGGTTTTGACAAGGCCGTATGTTGCTTTGATGAATCAGTAAAGGTAGATATATAGCTCGACAAACAAAAGCCATTGTAATAACAACTCCATATATAGATCTCTGTCAACGACGTATCTGTCTAGGAACATGAAATCGGACCAACTTCAATTTCCTGACTATGCCCAGGTTAATGTAAATAATTCCTTCCGGAAATGGTTATGTATTATTTTAAAGCCAGTTTAAAAAAGAAAAAACACCACAGTATTGATGTTTGATATTCAAGAATTCGCCGATATTATAATTTTATTTCTAATATTTTGTTACTAATCAAATAGTAATATGATTGTAAAAATGTTATAACATGTAGTCTTTTGCCCACAATGCTTATAATTGGGTTTTAAAGAATTACAATTAATTAATCTGTAAGACAAAACGGTTAAAGTATTTTCACGTTGCCAATGCTATTTTTATCATCAAAGAAACCTTATTGTGTTTAACTTCTATGGTAAAAGTAAACACATAGTCTGCTATCGCTGATATACTCTGCAGTAATCCGTTTGCCATCCAAAATTATGTACTGTAATTTAGATGTAAACACTTTTGTTCTTCCGACCAAACTTATTTATAAATTTATGTTTCCGTAAATTCGAAGTTTAAAGTCGTCTTAACATCTTTTCTTTTCTTTATATGTGAAGTTGATTTCTAGTCGTTTAAGATAATTACGTTTAATTTGTAACCACAAATCATAGTACTTCATGTCTGTACTGAAACAATGTACATAACAAACAACATTACTCCCTGGGATTTTACTGTGATACGATGTCGCAAATGATCTAATGAACAGCTACTCTTTTTTAGATTAGCTAATTTATTTCAATACACCGGTGTTCTTTTTATAAGAAATGTGCGTGCTACTTGTTGGACTTGTCTTAGAACTAAAAAAGGTTTGCAGAAACATATATTGATTTATATATAACAGTTATCGAAATGTACGTATTTGTTTGGCGAGAAATATATTGCAGTACAAATTATTTTTTCCATTTATACCATAGGACAAAGATTTACTTTTTTATTTCTGCGTTTGCTGCTAGAGGAGGAAAATTAACTATGTAGTGAAACATTTTAAACATTCAGCCACATGCAGTTACATGCACATGTATAACAGAGACAATTTCTCAGGAAGCCAGAAATTATTAGAAAAGAGGAAAATGTAAACTGTAATGTTAAACTGACAGATTTTGGATAACTGTGGGATTTGGGAATACAAATGTTTAAAATAAAAATGTAAATTTTTTCCGCTTAAATTTAGTAACAACAACCTTATTTCTGTCAGCCTTCGTCAGTGCAAAACTATCCATATTGTAAATGTCATAGCTAAAATAACAGTTAACTACTATAGAGGATCTTAGCAACAAATCTTTCTCTGTCGCTTTGTTTTTCTCTCATAGTCATTCTTTCACGTTTTCCTAATCTCTCTCCCGTTCTTTCATGTTTGTTTCAAAACGATATTTTTATTAAAACTCCCATTACAGAGGGTTGCTTAATATTAAACATGCTTTAATTGAAGCACTATACATAGTATTTGTAAAGATAGAAATCATAATATACGCTCTTGATAGAAATCCTGGTTTGTTAATGATTTGTGATAAATGTATGCATTGATCTGTAATGCCCCAAAGCTAAGTCAAGTATGTTGAGAGTTTTAAGAATGTAGGTTTTATCCCCGTGCATGTAATCTATGTTATCATTTAATTAATCCTTTAAGGATTGTTACGTGTATTTCCTTTGAAAGACATTTGATTTTGGTTCGTCCATTCCATTTCACATGAACATAATGCAACATTCATTTACACTTCCCTTGTAATGTCCTTTTCTTGAGTCAAAAAATTAATTTCACTTTAAATCAACAGTTGTGTGAAGTTCTTCTAACAGAAATGATGCTTCTCTCTTCTAAATTCTACGTGGACATTATTTTTTAATGACGTCACGTCGTAACATATATAAGAAAACGTCAGCGCATGGACATTTTTTATTCAAATAGATCGTTTTTTTATTGCTTGCATTTGAGAAACCCTTTAAGAAGTGCGAGGTTAGAGCTCTGTTAAACCGATTAGAGCACCCTAGTTGGTCCCTTTTGCCGAATGACCGTTCCAAGGCGCTAACTCTTGGGTTTTTCATTTTTGTTAAATGAGTCATCACAGATTTTTTCTTTCTATCTCATTTGGCTTGCACGTGAATACCTTTGTCCTGTGCCTTTTCAGGGTCTGGTACATGTTGCATTACTCATAGGACTTTTTCATATATTCTTATATACACGCTTTTAACCAAGATTGCAGAATAACATATTCTGTTAGTACAGTACAACCATATCTATATTTGGTGAATACGGAACATATTGTCAGACGGCAAATCGATAACGTATATTAAAACGAGATAAGATGTTTTCACATACTAATGTTTATTAAATTAAACTGCAAACGATATGATGGATTTTCGACTTAGCTTGCCTACGAGTGTACTGTATAGAGTCGGTAGCTTTTACTTTTGTTAAGCAAATATCACTTCCAGTCTACTACTCCTTGTAAGTGACGACGGAGACATTGCTAAAGTAGAAGCTTTGCAGCTCTGCAGGATTTAAATAATTAAATATTCATTATTGTGTTATATATGACAGGGCCACATTCAGTCCTTAATCTGATAATTAACTGTTCTTCTCTGGCTATACGATGCTGCATCCAATTCGGTTTTGATGCCACAAAGAACGCCATGCTTAAATACAAGTTGACACGGTAGAAATAATTATTTTTACAAAGACGTATAGATAAATATGAAATTTAAATTAAGTATATATTTTACATTTGCAGATATCAAACCAACTAACGATGCCTCATAGAGTAACAACAACAACATTATTTTAAACGATGAATGTTCAATTATAAAAGAAGTATGTAAACTAAAGTCAAGAAGAACACACACGAATTTAAGAAAAATACTTGTCTTAAACGAATCTTTTATTCAAATATACTCTATAGTAACATGCATGCATGTTACATTATTTTATGTATATTTCATAGGAAATGTTAGCTTACATTTACTACAATCTATGTTATGCTTTCCCAATGGAAATATATTCAGTCCAAAAATATAGTACATACAGTAAATATGACATTTGATAGAAAACACTTGCTTAAAAACGCGTGCAATATTCCTTTACAACTTAAATCAGAACAAAGGACAACGAGGACTTTCAGACGACGGGCTTGCAATTAGTTGTAGTATATCTTTTTATTAACCTAGATTTGTTAGGAAACATATAAGTGTATGAGAAACATTATACCCAATTTATACGGATGTGAATTAAATCGATTAGTGTTCTGATACTTTATGTTATGGGATGGGATGGGATTAGCCGGCATTTTTGCCGATACTGCGCAGCGACATTTCTATCATTACAGCACAGGGGCACTTATGAGGTGCCTAGGGACTGAACCCGGCCGGTCCATTATACTGACACCGACGAGTCAGGCGTAATGCTGTCCCCGTAGCCCCGAGCGTTAGGAGGGAAGCCACTACTACCAACTTTAAAGTCTTTGGTATGACCCGGCCGGGGTTCGAACCCACGACCTCCCGATCCGCAAGCCGACGCTCTACCATCTGAGCTATTGCGGCCGGTCCTTTATGTTTTGATAAACACATTTATTTTGTAAAAGATAAACATATCCTTTAATGGAATTATTACATTGTAAAACACAGGCAAAATAAATACGCACGTAAATAGGCACGTATTTGGCAGCAACAATTGTTAAAACTAAAAAAGTAAAATGTTTTTAGTATTATTTTTTGCACTTATTCCAATTAAAATGTTTCTAAAATTACTACATATCTTTGTTTACACGTCTGTCAGTTAGATTAAACACTTTTAATACTTATAATTAGTTATATGCATTTTAATTCAAAGCCCCTTGATATAATAAGCAAATGCATATATTGTACTTTTCCGTGATTACAATTCTAGTACTAAATTGATAGACAAATATAATAAGGACGACACCCTATACAACCATTACACAAAATCCAACATTTTTGTAGAATCGAACAAATATCCAAGATACATGTTTTTTCTGATTCTTACAAAATAAATATACCATAAAGCACGATTTCGTGAATATGGCGGAATGTCTTACGGACACACGGAAGTCGTAATTACATACTCAATATAACACAAAGGGAGGTAAGTGCTGATGACTTCAATAGAAATTAGGAGATACGCATTAACTGTTCAATCTTGGTCCATATTTTCAAATAACACTTTCTTGTTTTGTTTGGTTTTGAATGTTTGAATGCAGTTTAACGTGTAAAGTCAACTATCGAACTATTCGTAAATACATAACAGGTTGGAATATCTAATGGCCTTTGCTTAAATTAATACATTTAAATTTCAAGTAACAGTACATGATTTATTATTATAGTTGATATGATTGATAATTAAGTCGTGCTTAATGACGCACAATGAGAGAGTTTTAAGATCATCTCAATTACCTGAATATCTCGAGGGAAACGAGTTAATTTCGTCGCCACATAAAGCATTTCATTACGTCTTTTCCATCTAAAATAACCTGTAGTGTCTACGCATATTTAATCAAAAGAGGCGGATTGGTTTTAAAGATCTGACGTCAATAAATACTTCAGATCTTTGTTGTTTACCCCATGCTGCTAATAATTACTTTTCTATTGAAGATGAAAACTGCAGGCAATGGTAAATCAATTATTAATTAATATTATTTTTGTCACTTATATACCATCAACACTTTGACAATGCATTATAATATTCACATATATATAGGTAAACCCTTCAAAGACGTATTTGCAAATTGAGAATAATTATTTATTTTTTCAAATTATGATTTTATTCACAAGACAAAAAAACGTTTGGACAAAACCGGCGTACAAAGGCATTTAATAGCTAATTGATCTGGCAACGAACTACAGTTGCACTTAGTAATTAAGCAGGTATGCGTTTCTTTGTTAAGCATAAATAAATGATATTTTGACCATTGAACATTGAGTTTTTCTTCCGCATAGCAACTCTTCTAAAACACAGCATTTTTTTGTTGGCAGCATAATTAATTAGACATAATCGTTCTGCGACAAATAACACAGACAATTCCATGTTTCATAAAAAGTACCAGTACTTGGCATATTTCCTTGTTAATATTTAATCAGACAGCACTTCTTTGTGTTTAATTGCTTGCATTCTTTACAGTCAAGAATTTGTATTGCTTTTAAAATTACTCGATGACCAACCAGGATGTTAAGACTACTTGAAAACGTATAAGTTGCAATGTCATATATTCTTATTTAAGCCATAATTAGATAGTCACTGCTGGATTTCTGTCTCTTCATAAGTACGACAACTTGAACAGTCTCAGTGCCCTTTACGGGAGACAGGTATAAGTTCGGGATTTTGTGTAATTATATACATGTAATATGTCAAACGCTAGGTAAGAGCAAGAATAAGCTGTATTTGTGTTTTAATACAAGCGATTGCAAACAATTTATTACGTTATTCGCCCCCAAAAAACTAGCTAGTTTTTGTTCTTAGCTTTATTCTTGCATGTTCACTCGGTTAGACATGGGAATGTTTTAATCGTGCCGTGAAACATTTGGGGCTTACATGATTGGTTTCTATAGTAACGACATATTCTCATGCAGATAATTACAGGATTTCATGAATTAAGAAATTACAAGAAAAATGTAAGAGATTATAGGATGATTAAGCAACAAACCATACTCACATTGGATTGAAGAAGTTTTGAAGACTAGTCTAGAATAATTGGGAAGATATAAATATACCCAAAATACATTGACTTAGAGACACAAACAGTGTTTTCTTTTAAAATAAAAAATAGACATGAAGATTAAGTCTAATAAATGATTTTACAAACAATCGATCATTAATCATTGAATTTTTTTATAAAAGACGATAGTCTGTTACTGGTGAGACAGATATGTTTGTATGTCAAGCATTCTAGTCAACTTGTTATCACATATTTTTATGTTTATACATATAATAGCATTCAACATTTAACATATTTTATGGAAGCACACACATGCGTATACATTTCTTGGAATTGAAAAATGCATAACAATGTTAATACGGAGTAAAGGGATACGAAGTTTACGAACATTGACGTCCTTATTTTATTCTTGCTCTTACCTAGCGTTTAAATTAAAAAAAATATTTACGAATTCTTAGAATTCAAAACGAACTAAAAGCTGGGTACTAATTGTCAAGTGCTTTTATGGCAGTGTCCATGGTATAAATTTGAAATATCAATAAAAATCTACAATTTGCTTCAGAGAAAAAATGTTGAAAGCATTAAAATTGTGACACGAGTTTAGAATAAAAGAATAATATACATGTATGATAAAGACATTTTGCTACTTGTAGCATGCTTTACTTTATTTTTCTGGTTGCATGCACTTAACTCACAATTTTTGACGAAAGTGACATTCGCAGATTGGCACAGCCGTGTTGACCTTGAACAGAAAATGTGTGAAAAACTCGAATTAACATAGTCAGAAAATGAGCCACTGGTCCGTCTTTTGTTCTTTTGAGACCAACTACATTTATGTCATAAACAGTTCTCCCAATATACACACGGAGTTGTTTTATTACATTGACAACTGAGTCTTACAAATTCGTACGTATGTGTCAAGGTATATCCATGTGCCTTGTGTCAGGTTACATTTTGCTAACGTAACCATGTTTGGGACAGAAAATAAGTCTCTCGTATTTTATTAAAGCATTAATTCACCCCCAAAATGGTGTTTGTTTTACATTTTCAACTATTTCAAAAATATGCTAGGCGAATAATCAATAAACATTATATTGTGAATATAAAACTACTTTTATTTCGTTTACGAATTTTAACACAAAACCATCTTAAGTCTATGGTATGGCTAGCATCGTTTTCAAGGCGAGACGGTTTAAGCGATACGTCTTGCCCATGACGTCTTACAACGAATCGTTTATTGATTAATAAATTGTTTCCTTTTATTTGACGAAGTCATTCAGAAGGCGTACCCCCCCCCCCCCCCCCCCCCCCCCTCTTCCCACACCCTCAGAGAAACGACAGATTAAACCATTTTAGATTCACAACATTATGCTGAGGGCTTCAGTTTAGACTATTTAAATATTTACATTTAACAGCGCGATATAAATGCAGTTATTTTCCCATTACAATTTATTATTTATGGGAGAACTATTGTCTCTTATTTCAGCTGCAATTTGTTGAGGATTAGAACATTTATCTTCCAGTTTTATTTATACACGTGTGCCTAAATGTAGGTGACATATTGATAAAAAATAGCGCGTTTGTTCTGCAAGAAAATTAAAAAAAATAAACAGTAAGCGCAGGAATCGGCCAGTCATTTTATATTCTTTTATTTGATAAAACTGGTGACCATCTGACTAGGAACAAAAATTAGTCTAGAAAATAGAGTTAAAGTTATTTCAATATTTATAAGTGTGAAATGTCAGGTGATATCATAAACAAATGTTTAAATATTCAGATACATTATACATATCCGTTTATGGGTTCATTCTACTTAATTAGGTCAGCCAATAGTTTGTGCACAAATCACCAGTTTATAGTCATCGTTCCTAATAATTTCTCTGTCACAATTCCCTTATCACATTATCGCTTCTTAGCGTTGTTAAACCGACGCAAGGTAAAATTACTTCGCTGTTGACTTCATAGCCACTACTACCAACTTTAAAGTCTTGGGTTGGAGCCCGCGACCTCCCGATCCACAAGCCGACACTCTACCAATTGAGCTATTGCGGCCGATAAAATCTCAATTATATAAATAAAGGAAATGAGATGCTACACGCTGCAAAATTTTAATTTCAGCTTAAGCCTGCTCATAAATGGCAACGAATTACTGTCATGTGAACAAGGACAACAAAATGCAATAAATAGCAGTTCTTAAATAGTATATGTATCTTAAATAGGCTGAACAGGAACAATCACATGCGCATGCACACGTGTCTTTTTAAACTTTTTCGTATCGAATGGTTTTATTTACCATTGCTTGTAACTTTTAGATATATTTTTGGGGTAAAATGTGTAAAATTTAATTTAATTTCACAGTTAAGTAATCATTGTAATATTAATACTTCAGTTAAAAACAATTAGCATTTTAATGTGCATACAAAGCAAACTATTTTGTCATTACAATGTCGACACAGCAAAATATGACGGTATTCCATTTTTTTAATGGCAAAAAGATGCAATTTTTCTACTTAAATCGATATTTTGACACAAACAAAACAAATAGAATGTTAGGCAGAGTTAACAATATTGGCACTGGTCTCAACTCCCTTATTGCATGTACTGATTTATTACCACTTTTAGGGTTACAACTGTACATCATTTGTTTCGTAAAACGAAATTACCTTAAGACAACAAAATATACCGTAAACTGACACATGGAAAGGACACTACAATATTCAGATGAAAACCTTGTATTAACCAACTTGGAACGGTTAAGTGGAAATAGGGCCAATTTGGGTGGGTAAACCTGAATTGTAGAGTGCTCCAACCCTGCAATTCCTGTCAGCTTTCCTCACAAACAAATGGTGTAAATAAAATATCTCATCAAAGTGGCTCAAGTATTAGTTTCAGCGGGAGTAAAACACTGATACCGTTCACAAATATAAATGACAACACTAATTATAACGAATTATCAACACATGTACACAATGTACAGAAGAAAAAGCTTTGGCATCTAATCAGTTTCTAGACAGATAGAATAATGTGAAATATAAGTGACGGATTCTAAGAACAATGTAATGACGTAATACGCCCAAAATGATGTGGCGTCATGTACCAAATTTAAGATGATATTTTTACATACGAAGAAAACTATCGAATTTTATCGAAACAATTCAAACCATAAAACAAAATGTAGTAATATGAAGAGATTTTAGGTAATGCCATTCATTAGTTATATTACTATAGGCCGAAGGTCGATCCGCTTGTCTTGCCTAAACAGAGCACGACTTGAGAAATGAAGAGACAGAATTCCGACAGCGATTGTCCAAACTATGACTCCAAGTCATTGTATTCATGTAGTCTCCACGACCTTTCCAATTACTATTTAATGTAATAGCAATGCAAATTATTGTTCTGTAAAAGAGTCAATTGCAAAGCAGTGGAGAAAATGATATCTTGGGGTGCAACTATCAACAATTATTTAAGTCCTACTTCGTGTATTTCTTTTAAGGAGATTGAAATTCCTCAATACCATCTTCATATTAACAGGAGGCTAAAACCATCTACTCTTCTCTGTCTAATTATTTCTTGATTCAAAGTTATTTTCACTTACAAACAACAGTTTTGTGTAGTTTTTCTAATCGAAATAATATAAGGTATGTTTTTCAAAATCGTCCAGCTTTTTCTGTTGAGACAAGATTCAAACCATTACTTATTTGTTATGAAACTGTTGCACTTGTTTGAAGATTATATTGAAACATGCTTCGTTTTATGTTTCATTAAGATATCGTTCAATGAAATATACATAATTATAAAAATATTATAATAACTTACGCGAACCAATGTAATATAAACAAAACAAACTAAAACATAAAAAAACAAACAAAAAACGTTTAAGACAATACCAAAAACAAAGGAGAATTACCCATTCTTAGGAGCGATTAATATTTCAAATAAATTGGGAAAAAACAACACACCAATAAACGCCGTTTCATATCCATAAAAATCAAATCATTTATTATGTAGAGAGTTATTTGCATACATTTCACCAGTCACACTGTATAAGCCAAAATGCCAAAGTACGTGCATAAAGCAAGACTTACTGGCGCAGTTGGAAGAGCATTAGAAATCGTCCATACTTACAAAAATAAAAAAGTGTATTTTTTAATTCATATCAGCATTTTCCTCGTTCTTTTTCACTTTCATTTCCACATCTCCTGAATTAATTTTATTAAGGGTTGTATACTTTATTTAAATCCAAGTCATTATTTGATTAGAATAATGTTGCAATTATTGATTATGTCACTAGGCACTTGGGATGATTCAAGCAAATGTTTAATTCAATGCTAGATAATATTGTATTAACCAAGTCAGAACCGAACAGAGACGTGAGCCTAGGATTACATGTAATGCAGAAATTGAAGATAGATATCAAGCTTTTGTTATGTTTAAACGTGAACACACTTATTACAACTTTAACACTTTCAATCCTTAAGAAACAAGACTTATACATACTGTATATATGTTTATAGTTTAATTTGTTGCTAGTTGTTATGTATGTATATAAGTTCATTGTATCTGTTTTATCTCCCGGTGCAGGTGCTTACTGTTAGTTGTTTCACTTTGACGGGATGTTGTTATTTACACAGTTTGTTTGCAAGAAAAACCTTCAGGAAGTGCGAGGTTGGAGCGCTCCACAAACCAGGTTCAAGCATCCCAGTTGGCCCTTTTGCCGATTGACCGTTCCAAGGCGGTAATTGATGTTTTTTCCTTATGTGTGCTATGTCTCGTCTCTGTGTTTTTGTCACATTTGCATTTACCTTGTTTGCCTTTATCTATTGGTAGATAAAACTTAAATATCTGTGAAAATTTTGATAGGACCTTTTCTTATTTACCTATTCAATCTGCAATTTTAAAAACATTCCATTACTTCTTTCAGACACTCAGAGCAAAATAAGAATGATTTAAAATCTCAGAGGAAAAACCTCTAACGACAGTGGTCTATCAACTGAAACATAATTCAAAAATCATATATCATTTGTCTACCTGCTTCGACGGGAGAGCCATTATCGAAGCATTCAAATTATTTTTATTAAAATGGCAATGAAGTCAGCTGAAAAGCTATCAACCGATTTTCTTTTTGCAAATCATTTTTATATGTCATTGGAGTATTTAACTTAGGAGGTTCTCCTTTTTGTACCGCCCGCAATAGCTCAAGTGGTGGAGCGTCGGTTGCGGATCGGGAGGTTGCGGGTTCAAACCCTGGCCGGGTCAAACCAAAGACTTTAAAGTTGATACTAGTGGCTTCCCTCATAACGCTAGGGTACAGCATTACGTCTGACTCGTTGGTGTCAGTATAATTGACCGGCCGGGTTCAGTCCCTCCGCACCTCATAAGTGCCCCTGTGCTAAAATGAAAGAAATTTCGATGTACAGTATCGGCAAAAATGCCGACAAATCCCATCCTATCCCTCTCCTTTTTGTCTTGTTACCGATTTTCAAGTTTTAAACTAAAATAAACTGAACTCCAATAAGGCGATATGGTTAGACAATATACCTACCAGCTTTGTTAAATACGGTGATATTAACTTAGCCTATTTCCTGTATGATTAATTTGTCCTTTATCCAGGGTACTGTCAATTCTGACATTAACTAGAGTTATTCCCCTTTGCAAAAAATAACTCTGTTGAAAACGTTCTATCTTTGTTCAAAACCATAACAAGTGTAGTTAATTCTCAGATTACAACATACTTGTGTGATAAGCAAATCGTATACGAGTTCCACTATGGGTTTAAAATAGGATTCTTAAATCATGTTTGCTTGATAACTTAATTAAAGGTGAATTGACAAAACAATTTATTGGTTTTACCACAGAAATACTCGTATATAGGCTATGCGAAAGGTTTTAACAGGTTGCGACTTAACTAATTCGTTAAAAAGGAAGTATTAACATTTTATAGTAATATGTGTCTTCTAAAATGAAGATTGATAATAAACGTGTTTGTAATATTAAAAATGGATAGTCTGTTGAGCAATTATGTATTTGTAATTAAAATGTCACATGGGACGAATACCGCAGAATGAGTTAAACAATTCATTTGAAGTTTCAAAACTAAAATGTCATAATTGTTTAAATTTTAAATATATTAATTTTGATCAACTACAGTGTTACACATTAATAATTTGCCTGATCATCCATTCTTTTTGTAACTTTCGAAGTGTACATTCTTTCCTTTTATTACAAAGCAGTTCAATTTCGACATATGAACATTTAAAATATTTTAAAATTAAAACTCTATAATTTTCGTGTAACTTTTAACAACACCCTCCAGACATTTTCGTGTAACTTTAAACAAGTACTCTCCTGTCATTTTCGTGTTGCTAAAACACTCTTCTGTCATTTTCGTGTTACTTTTAACAGCCTCTTTTCATTTTTGCGTTATTTTAAACAAACACCCTACTGTCATATTCGTGTAAATTTAAACAAACACTCTCCTCGTCGTATTCATTCCTGTCATTTTAACAAACACACGTCATGTGTTGTTTGAATAATAAAAAACATTCTGAAACCTTATACCTAAAATGCACGCCCGTATCTTTATACTTTTTGGATCCTCACTTACCACTGGAAATATGCATGATTAGTTTGGCACATGTAGGAAAAATCACATTTTTATTTAAAAACCTGAGACAAAATTCGGTTTTAACATTGAATGTGTAAGCATGACTTAACTGTACTGTACCCATTGCATCATTTCAAAACAAATGTGCAATTGCAAGTCTTAGCTTGACTAAAGCGTACAATACCCTTTGTATTCATCAAAAGCAAATGTGACTTTTCAAGTTTTAGCATGATTAAAGCGTTCATCATCATTTGGATTTATTTAGCATAAAGAATCTGCCAGCTTAGTTCAGTAGTGAATAACTGACATTACTAAAACAACTGCACAGTTTTTCTTCAGGTTGATAGTACATGTAATAATGGAGAGATAATAAGTGGTTTTCCGTTCATGGGGTAGACATCTCCATGTTTTACAGCAGTAGAGACTTAAGCTTTAAATTTATTTGCACATTTTATCAGGGCTGTATATCAAAATACCGAATATGCAACAAACCACTATGCCTAGATGTATACTTTTTTCAATAATTTTGTAAATAGTATAAGAACCTGACAAACGCATTTACATTCTGTACTAGTGTGTCCTATAATTCCTTGAAAATACAACGGCCTGAAGGCTGGAATAGTTTATTGTAATAAAATGAAACATGTTTTATCTTATACTTTAACCCGGAAAAACAGACAAGCACATTACCCAATATGGCATAACATGTAAATTATGATTTTGTGACAGCTGCATTTATCCTCTTCTACCTACGTCTGACCATGGTTTCTTGATATCTGGGAGGGCCTATTCACCCTCTATAAATTGGAGATGTACGCATCATTTAAGAGAATCAGGCACACAGAAGCTGTCAAACTATAGTCATTTTCTTGTGCTACAGCATTACCATGGCTCGTGATTTTATTGTTCATCAAACAAGGAGTTGAAAGAAGCTGAAAGACGTCCGAGCGCATGTTCGTCTGATTTGCATTTATTGTCTTGTGTCTATACTTCCATCGTCTGTCATTGACAAGTTAGAAATGACGTACGCAAGAGTATTTTCAGCTGTACGCAACTGTTTGATTATACAATTCAGGATGGTGCAATGATAAATTTGGAATTATTGAAACTATGTTCAGACTATAAAGTTTTGCAATGTTTCTTTTCCCTGCTGGTATTGATTGTAGCACACTTTGTTATTTTAAATCAGTTTTGTTATTTTCATTGAAAGAAGAACCCACAAGTCAGATCCGCCCTAGAAAATTTAGAATAAGTAAATATGACAAAGTCTATGATCATTGCAACATATACCAAAACTTAAAACGGTATTCACTCATATGCAAGACAAATGTAAAAGTACGAACAAATATGTGATGACAAAAAAGAGCAAACCCAACAGTTACCGCCTTGGAACGGCCAGTCGGCAAAATGCACCAACTGGGATGCTACCAAAAATTTAAAAGGCACAGGACAAAGATTTTCACATGCAAGCCTTATTTAAAAGCAAGACACATATGTGACGACATAAAGAAACCCAACAGTTACCTTCTTGGAACGGTCAGTTTGAAACTTTTGTTGTGGTTCTATACTGTACTGTACTTTACTGCACTTTATTCTACTGTACTGTACTGTCCTGTACTGTATTGTGCTGTACTATACTGTACTGTACTCTCCTGTACTGAATTGTACTATGCTGTAGTGTACCGTTCTTTTCTGTACTGCAATGCACTGCACGACACTGCACGGCACGGCACGGCACGACATGGCACTATACTACACTAAGGGAACAAAATTACAATCATGAAGAAAACAAAGGGTTCGACTAATTATTTATAGTGTATTACATTGTCGATTATGCCTGAATTTTGACAACGACAATAATGATCACAATAGTTGTTTCTTATACCTTAATCAGCAGTTGACTGCTTCTGAGATAAAAAATATCAAAGTCTATATTAACAGTTTAACAGTACGAAACCGATGGTTTATCTCGCTCCATTCCCAATCTTCAGACACTAACAAAACGAATGAACGAGACAAACCCCTTGGGCATGCAATAACTTCCAACAATTTCTGATTACATGACAGCAAATTTGACCCTGTCGATATTCCATCTCTCGCTACAGCTAAATGTTATAGTGTCGTTTGTTAGGATTCGTCACGTTGTGTTCTCAAACAGAAAATTAATCGAACTTCAGGCGTAAGAATATAGATCTTCTCGGAAATAAAAACACTGTAATTGTCTAAAAGTGACATTGTTTGAGAAATGCTTTCTTTTTAATGTATTGATGCAATATCCAATACATATTTTTAACAGAATAATTCTGTCTTTTCAGAGAAAAGAAGACTACAAAGACATAAATAAGAAAGGGTATTTTGCAAATTATTCGAATGCTACAAAGCATTACCTATTGTACAGGTCATGGATTAATCAAAATTGACAATAGAAATTTCAGTCTTTATTAAAAAACAAAAGCGACATCTTTCATTATTAATTCGAATTTCAGACGAGACGCAAACCCCCAGGGCACTCAATCATGACATAAATGCGTCTGACAACATGATGAGATACCTGAACTTTTGATCGTATAATCTATCTCCCGGTACAGTGTAAATCGATAGTAAAATATCTGGGAGTATTTATTAATTTTTTGTAAAAATCATGTAGTGATAAACTGTGTTTGTAAATTGTTAATTAAATAATTCTGCTTGTAGGATTTGGTAATACAATGTCTGTTTTGATGTTACGCGTTTCTTTTTTATTAAACTTTTTGCAATTTGTTACAATTTAACTGGTATTTTAATTTAAAGAAAGAAATTCTCAAGCCTGACCTGAAACAAAATATTGTATATAACACTAACCTGGTATTTTCTAATTAATCATATTTTTCTAATCAGGTTAAATAACATAACAAATAGGACTCTTTAACAATGTTTTGATTCTGTCGTTTGACAACGTCTTAATTTGGGGCGCTTCTGACATTGTCAGATGTGATGAGCGCTTATTTATTCAGACTTTGGAAAATCGCAACGGTCAAAACTATTATTCAGTGCATATCAGATCATGTAGAACAGCTAAACAGTCCAATAACTCTACAGACTCCGCCTACTATGTCTGATATTTGTTTTATGATTTGTTTTGTATCAATATTAGTTTGTTGGGATTTTAGACTATACATAGATACATTTCCTAGATAGTACAAAGATGTTCAAAATGAAGATTGTGTTGTTTCGAAGGCGAGCCTATATTACTGCAAAATTATGGACTAATAAGTGAATAAATACGGTATGCTATACAAAGTGAGAATCGAACTGAAAAGTCTGTTAATGTTTGGCAAGGCAATAAAATCCTTTGTCGGCAACTTAATTCATGTTTTTCTACTTCAAGCAAAGGCCGAGCCAACAGACTGAAATTACTTTCTTGCTTTAAGTGTCAATCCAAGTAAAACTCTGAAGTCTTTCAATATACACTTTTTCTGCTAATAGTGTCCTTGTTTTGGTTTGGTGTTTTATTTCTCTTGCACTTTTTATAAATAGGTTTACATTTTAAATGTAGATCAGCTGCATATACTATTTAGAGTGTGTCAATAGTATTTCAATTGTTAAATAAAGTTGGTGTGTTTGATGTGTACATAAAATGTATGAAATTTAAATTAATGTTATTTTGATCACCATGGCTACGCATGATGGGTAATTAAAACGAAAGAAAATCCCATGTCTTAAATTCCAATTTCATAAATCTCAAATTGTCCTACAACGTCTACAAATTCTAAGTAAATGGATCACCTATTTCAATGAAAAGAGTAGTTGTCCATCAATCGTCTTTCATTTCGTATTTATCAACGCATTTAAAACATCAGCTTTTAAAAAAATCTGTACAATTTATGAAATCAGTGTAACATCCGTTTTTGCGTTTTTCTTATCACCCGACCATTTTCTTAAATTCTTTAAATTAAAACAATTGTCTTAATGATGGATTAAGTAGTCATTGAAAGTCGTCTTTATGTTGTTTTTTCAGAGTTATTTTATAATTAACCTCGCAGAGTATGAAATCATTTTATAAATATAAAGTATAATTTACAACGTCAGAATCAATGTTGCTATAGAAACGAAACATACTGTTTAAATATTTAGTGAAAATTCATTTGAATTATATTCCTGCAAATACGTAAACAATCTTGTTACTGGTTCATGAAACTTTATAACCTTACAAATGAAGGCAATGCCTCCAAGAAAAACAAACTTTAAAATACATCATATCGGGAAATTTCTATGATTTCTGTAATTCTCTATTAAAAATCATCTACTTTCAACTTGAACTGACATAAAACTCATTTATTTCCAATTATAACTTGTACAGGATTATACTAGTCGTGTTCATTAGTATTGTTACACAGATCAGCAACGTTGACATATTTGACATTTAAATGGAAGCGTATTATCATGTCAAATATAGAGGAGAGGAAAAGAAGCAAGGAATGTCGTAAATGCTTACATAAGCGACGATCTTGAGGGTTACTCCACCTTTTGTGTCACGTAATATTTTCTATATGCTCTACGTGGAATGTAATATTTTCTTTATTCTCTACGCGAAATGTAATATTTTCTATATGCTCTGCGCGGAATGTAATATTTTCTATATGCTCTACGCGGAATGTAATACTTTCAATATACTCTACGCAGCTTGTAACGTCACTGATATCAATACACTCAGGTCACGTGGAATCATTTGTAAGTGATGACTCGTAGCATGTACCGTTAGGAGGCGTGAGCGTGCTGTGCATTTTTACCACCCTCCACCGTCGTAGGTGAATCTGTAGCTAGCGTTACCTCTGTCTATATATCAAAGTTGGTCCATAATCGATTTAATAAAGCACGACATTAGTCTCGACTCTTCTGTTGTCTTTTTTTGCTCCATATCCATATAATTTATCTCAAATAGCATATTTTTTTCTATCATAACCCACACAAAAGTGTTTCTAAATAATGCAAAGACTAATTATTAAAAATGACAATACACTTTCTATTTGAAAAACAACAACAACAAACATAAATGTAACATTGAAGCAAATTACAGGCAAATTTTGTTGTCATCCAACATAAAATAAAGATTAAAATATATGCTGTAGCTTTTTTGCATTTTTCATCACTTTTTACGTTTATTTTGTAATATAAAGTTTTAGGATGCAAAAGAAACAAAAAAGATCATATAAATATAGCAATGTGTCAAATTTGCAGCTGTAACTGACTTATAATAACAGGGTATAATATGATTCCTTCGTAAAATGTGATATCACCCCATTAGCCTTTCCAAAACCAATTAAACATAAAGGTCGTCGTCCATAATTTGTGCATAATTTGTGCAGTGAAGAGAAAAAAACCCGTTTGTTTTCTGACCACAGTTCTCAAAAGCACAATATTTATCCGACGTTACGCGGGTGCCCCCCCCCCCCCCCCTTTCACACACACACCCTTTAAGGAGCATTTACATCGACGAATTACCTATGTTTACATATTTTGAACTTTGGTTTTTTGGTTCGCGTAGATTTTTCAAGAATCTAATCTCCCGAGGCGCTGATGATTACGATGTTTACAAAATAAATATCCTATCAAGTACGCTTTCTTGAACAGTAAAAAGGAGTGTCAGACAGACGTTCGGAAGTCTCTAAGAATAATTTGTCGGTCTAACATGCAGAGAGAAATGTAGAAAATGAGAAGTCCTGGGAACAAGCCTCGTTACCTCTTCAGCTACATGTTTACCAGATGTTAAGGAATTGACAAGTTTGGTTTCTTTGAGCGCGATATAACAGGCCTTATCAACACAGCAACGTTTTCGAACCAATAGTAAAAACGGAATTTATTTTGTTACTATTTAAATTTTATAATTGATGCATTCATATTCATACAGTACATATTGTCAGTGTTGTAACAACGACTAAGCGAGCAAACCAGCTGTGCTTTAGGGAAACATTTAAAAGAGGACAAAACGTAAACTTGTCAGAAAAATGTATCAGAAATTGTCGCACGTTAGACATTTTTGCTACATAAAAAGCATCTTTTCGCATGCGTTTTTTTATTTCAAGGAAACGGAAGAGATAAATTATACTAAATCGCCAGTAGGTATGCTGTTCTGACGTCTTTAAATACTTGGATATTTTTTATCTTCCACTAAGCTGCTATTAATTGTCATTTTCGTCACTGGCGATTCTAGGCAATTGTATATAGCTTGAATTCTATAAATGCTATTATCTAGTTTCGTTTTTTCAATATATATTGTAAATTGCAATAACTTGCAAATAGAGTATTTTGACATTAAATGCATGTATATATACTTTAAACAATCTAGAGAATCTGAGTTCTTTGTAATTTTCCGATGTTTTTAGAAGTGGTTGTAAGTAAATAAATGAATAAAATACGTTGTGCAATCTTTATCTATTGTCGGGGCATGGATGTGTATTTAAATTATTTATTATGATGGTGTACCTCTAACCCAAAACGGGTTTCTTTAGAAATACACTGAACAATGTTATGAAATGAATATGAACATGACTTCTGTGTATGCATGCTAACTGCCAGTAATACAAACGTATTAGACATATCAAACAAAATTGCGGCGCCCTTGGCGTAGTGGTAGAGTCGCCGACTTGTAACTCCTCTGACCATTTAGCCTCTCACCGCGTGGGTTCGAGTCACATTCCGGGCGAAGAATTTAATGTAAGTAAATGTAAGATCTTCCAGCTGACCTACGGTTAACCGGCGGTTCTACACATGCATTAGCCAAAATAGCTGGACGTCACTATAGTGAACAAAATAGGTCGCATTGTAGAATGGGTTTAGAGAGAACATAAAAAAGAACTGTACATCAACACTTTTGTACTAAAATATACTAACTCTAAAGCGAATAAATGACAAAAAATACATAAATAAATGTATCAATGACAGCGTGTATGTTGAAGAAGTAAATCATAGGTAAATAAAGAAGTTTTGGGAAAAGTGTTTTTTTTTTATAAAATAATGCACATTTTTTTTTTGAAGTGACTAAGTGATGTATATATATATATATATATATATATATATATATATATATATATATATATATATATATATATATATATATATATATATATATATATATATATATATATATATATATATATATATATATATATATATATATATATATATATATATATATATATATACATATATATTATGGCTTCGGTGTAAAAGGAAACTTTATATATATGAGTGGTTCGCAAGATGATAATGCCAGCTTTTTCAAACTTAAAATTGGAGTGTTGACATTGTCTGAATATGCAATATTAATCAGTCAGCCAAAGGAAACAATTAAAACTCGATCTTGCTGTTTTGTCTTGTCATTATCCGCCATACGAAGTACCCAAGTAGATACCAGTTTTTGTTTTGTCCTGGAAGTATCAACAACATGCAATATACTGAAAACTAAGTCATCACGTGTTTACAGAGTTGCATTGTAACTACAATTAAGTATATTAATTTGTTTATTGTTTTACTAATTGCTCGAAGTTATTTGAAAGTTAATCAATAATTTCGTTATTAATATCATGTATTCCGATTTCTTTCTTTCTTTTGTTGTTGTTGTTTTTGTATAAAATATACTTGTTATCAAACAATTTTACGGCATTGTAAATATTTAATAAACATATTGCTTGATATGTCTATGGCTAGTTCCTCAACTAAATAGAAATAGAACCCTGCACTGTAATTGTATAGAATGGCAAACTGATTCCTGCAGTTTAATTCAAAGCGATAATATAATGTTACATTCATTTAGACTTAATCATGAGTAGTCATTAAATATTAAATGTGTGCAAACAATGTTTATTGTTGTTGTTTTGTTTTGTGCGTGTGTGTTTTTCACTTTCATGTAAGCCCATCAAACAGTTGCGCAGAAAGATATATGTGATATTTATGTATTAAATGAGATTAAAGGAAAAAAAACTATTTTGGAAGAAAAAGTAGCCCGTGGTTGGAAGCGAACCAAAAACCCCGTCGATACTAAAATGTAAACAGAATTGCGTTCTACTAACTAACAACGCTAAGTGCTACTCAAAGTTCATACTTTAATAATAATCAATAACTTACATGTAGCCTGCGTAGTTATAAATAGACACGTTCACGTGACACTGGCCGATTTAATATGCAAAACGTATATCAGGTTTGACAAATCTTTAAAAGAATTTTAGTGAGTAAATATAACTATCTGATTTAAAGTGAACTGATTGAAATGTATGTTGCTTGTAATACCACATCATGGTTTAGTTAAATTGACCTATCCTTGTCGATGAATAAAATAGAACAAAACTGTAACCTACAAAATCGGTTACATCAAAATCTAGTGTAGATTATAAATATAAAACAATAATTTGTAACGTCCTATTTCGTTTCACATAAACTTAAAACATGATTACCGTTACTTAGAAATGACAAAATGCAACATAATTATTCTGTAAACTTGTATAAACTGTTTTCCTGTTTAATTTTGATTCACAAGTTAAGAAATTTGTATTCAATCTGAATCTACACATATGCGTAATATATAAGGATTATGTTATCACAATATAACGAATAAGTGTTACCTCTAGTTCCTTCTCCATTCTTATTTTTATCGCTTCTGATAAGACAACAATATTCAGTATTATGAAATACGCTAGACCAAGCCATGCTGTCAAGGTCGTATTAGTACTCAGTAAAAGTGACGTCGTTTTTTTTAATTCAATGTAGGTCACTTACACATATATCCAATTTCCTTGTTTACAACTGTCGCTGTAAGTGACCTACATAGAATTAAAAAAACAAAACATGCCAGCATTGTAAAATTAAATTGACAAAAGAGTCAACTATGCGATTAATTTATTGCAATAAATCTCACTTAAGTTTAAATTCAAATAATACTAATTTGATACATCAAGAAACTTGTCTTTACATTTATAAAACTTTCAGATCAGACGTGTTTAACCATTTACTGGTTTATTTGTTGGTTTGATCGTTATTGCTAACCCTAGAATATATGTTTTAACAATTCACTTTTATACTCTTATTTTGAAACATAACTATTCAGTAAAATTTTGTTGTCGCTTTTTGCGAAAGCATATCACTACTATTTTTATATTTACACTGACATGTAACTATTTATTGTCCTTTGCATGAATAATCATGTTTCTATCACCTTCCCTTTCTTCTTAATTCTTATTATCCGACATGTGTAGCTATACATGCATGCAAAGAAATAAACTAGAGTTTAAAGAGCTATTTAGTCATTGGTCATTGATACACTTATGCAAAAAAGCCAACAAATTCGCCCTTCATACCTTGGCAAGTTTTAAAATACTCAAAAGATCTGAAATCTAACACATGAAGCTTCTGTTCGTAAAAGCGTGTATTGCCAGACTTAATTTACGAAACAAATGTACCCTAAGAATATACTTATTGTCAACCTTCCTTTAGCATTTGTCGAAGACTTCCGACAATACAAATGCCTTCTGCTTTTGCCAAGTCTGTCTTTTTTCGTCTTTGAAGTCCAGATCCACAAATTCACATTTAGTTGGGGTCACCTAGCCATGGGCAGGTTTTACAAACCTCACAGCCAAAAACGCATTTCAAGTTCTGATTCAAACCTGAACAAGTCAAAGTTTTAATCTCATTAGCTTGTGTTCAAAACGTTGAATAATACACATGTGTCTCTATTCCTGATACTAAAGAACGGAATAAATAACATTGATGATTATGATGATGTAATGATGATGATGAATAACACTATGAACACGACTTTCTCTTAAATATTGTGTTTATAAGACAATATAAAGGACGATGTTACTCAGGTGACAATTTGAGCCAGAAGTAGTTACTATTTAGAAATCATACAATTTTTGTTTAAACTTCTGTAATAATCGCAATAATTCGATATAATTTATGTTAACACATTTCGCTAGTTGAACCTTTTCACTCTGCCCACCGTTTATACATGTTTACTTGTAGTTTTCAAAAATTCGTCAGTAATAGGCGAAACGTTATGGAGAGTTTGACGTCAAACGAAACATACAAAACTAATGATAAATTCAACACTAAGTTATGAAAGAAACATATGCAATCAAAACAATCAGAATTATTATCTCAACCAACTTATAAACATATGTTTACCACAAACGACATAAACTGGAATATAAGTCTGCAAATATACTTAAATATTTTACTACCGTTTAACAACGCAGAAGGAAATAGATTGTAAGACCTAAAGTTTAAGCCTGTTCATGTCTCTCATAATGTTGTCAGACACATTTATGTCGAAATTGTGTGCCTAAAGAGATTTGCTTCTCGTCTGAAATTTAGATTAAGAATGAAAGATGTCGCTTTCGTCTCTTAATTAAGACTGAAATTCCTGCTCTCAATTTTATTCAATCAATGACAGAGACATTAAGGAATTTTTTAAAGCATTCGATAATTGACAAACATACGCTTTCTTATTCATGTCTTTTTAATATTACCAATATTGGTTCTCCAACGCCAAACTTTATAACTTCTTTCAAAAGACAGAATAATATATACAATTTCACTAATTTATAAATGCATGTTTTGTTGACCTCGACATAAATGTTTTTTTGTCAAAATGTTGAAGAACTAATTATTTTTCTAAAATATATATTGTAGATAAGCAGCCACTCGTGTCACCGACACATTAGCAAGTAAGCATATTATTTCAAACATTATTGCTTAAAGACGACTAAAGTGTTTCCGTTTCCAAGTTTATACATATTCCGCAAGATCTTTTATCCTGTTGGGTAACATAAGGTGGTGAATCTTAACAGACGAAACTGTACTATTTGGCTGTAATTTGGGATGGAAAAGCGACAGGATGAAGTCGGTCGTCATGTAATAAAAAAATGTTGGTAGTTATAACATGCCCAAGAGGTTAGTCTCGTTCACTCGTTGTGTTAGTGTCTAAAGATTGGCCGTAGAGAAACAACGTATCGGTTTTCGTACTGTTAATATAGACTTTGATATTTTATCTTAGAAGAAGCCAAACGTCAATTGAGACCACAGCAACTCCTTGGGATCGGTAATTCTTTATTGAATCTAGATTTTCTAAGTAATACCGTGACAATATAATGTGCAACACAGTCTAACTCTTTGTTAACTTTATGATTGTACGTTTTTATTTCCTTGATATGGATCACATGCATTGTTGTGCATGCCACACTTGTCGTTATTTTAGTTGTTCTTTTGTCTATTTCTTTCACTATCGATCAGTGGCCTTTAAAACATGCGGCATAGAAAATCTATAAGTCGAACCGAAGCGTTTACCGATGGAATTATTGTTTCCAGCAATTCATCATGAATAATGACATGAACTTCAAAGCATCCTAATCCCAAAGGGAGTCTGGGGAAGGTGCAGATCGATCGTCAAACCAGGTATACTTCAAACGTAAAACGTAATAAAAATCTATAGAGAATAAGATTTAAACTACATCATGTAATACATGTAGTACAACACATAGAGATAAATCTTCTATACTCTTTTGAAAAAGACACGAAATACGAATAAAGATATAGCTATATTCTAATAATGGTAAAATAAAGTGTCAAAATTAAAACAAATTCTAAATGGCAAGTATTCTACAATACTTAATATGTATAAATAAATTAAATGTTTCTATATTTTAAACAACATTTGAAGGTAAATAAGAAAAAGATCCTATCAAAATTTCCACATATATTTAAATTTTATCTACCTGTAGACAAAGGCAAACAAGATAGTTTTAGATTGGAGAAACTAGACATGAACTTATTTCGAAAAATAATCTAAAGTGATACTAAATAGTATTGCATTTTTGAAGCTGCTGACTAGATTTAAAGTTTGTACACAAACTGTATACCGATTGTCTTGGCAGTGGCAAAATAAAGTAAATAAACATGAAGTACGTTGAAAAAGTTCTTAGCGCCATGTACATACGCTGACTTAAGACAGCTCGCTTAACTCAGTCCCTTACTTGTCAGATCAGGCATAAGTAAAATGTCAGAATAAGAAGAGATCGTATGAAGCTAAGAGTATATTCAATGCCTGGTATACTGTAATTTATATAATGGTTTCGCTATTCATTTCATTGGATAATATAGTCATCTGGAAAAAGTTCTTATCTGATTCCTTAAGAGCCTTTGAAAGTTGTCTTTGCAAGATACGGTCGGAAGTCATTATTTTTATCTAATGATTTATCCAGGGATAATGATGTGTTATTCACGAATGTGTATTATGTCAAATATCAAGATTTACAGTATCCGCGTACAAAGCTATTGTTTAAAATAACAAATATCGATTT